>JALLPD010008573.1:0-11184 GCA_036940065.1 Cyclotella cf. meneghiniana
CCACGTGAGGTGCCCCGTCCTTCTTCGACGCCTTTTTCGGAGGTTGCAGAATCGAACAGTCCGTCGTGTAAAGTGAACATGAGCCGCAGTCGTCTACATGGAAATAGCTATTACGAGGGACACGACTTCCTCCGCAGCTTCTCCATAGATATTCAGTCCGAATTTGCGTATTTGAAGCAGCAGAATAGGTTTCTCGAGGAGAAGCTAGATATTTTGCTTAAAATCACTCTGAATCTGGATGGTTCGGGCGGGTTTCGGTCGGGGGAAAAGCGCCGTAGGTTTGATGCACCTTACGCTCACAGCCGCCACATCGAGCATACTCATCCCGAGCATCATCATTTCGATGAATGCAAGTACTCAGAAGATGAACGTTTCTCGTCTTATCACTATGGGGAAGGCAAGTTTTCTGAGAATCCGCCTTGTCCCTGTAACAGATGTGAGCCGCTGCCTTATAGAGACAATGGTAACGCCCTACCTTACAGGTCGGAGCTACCCTACCGAAAGAAGTCTGTGTCTGAATCTCTCCCAGCCCATCACAGGAAGACTGGCACTTTTTCCGAATTCATTGATGTCATGACTACCGAAGAAGATAGGGATTATAAAGTGTCTGATAACCACGTGTGTGACCAGGGGAATATCTGGGAGGAGGCACTACAGAGAACAGTTCAAACTAAGCAAGTAGAGCACGTTGCTCGTCAAGACGATTCCAACAACGAAACAGAAGCTTTCATGCATAATGACCTTGAAGATGAAGATTTGAATGAGGCCATCGGCTCCATTCTTCAGCAGAGGCACAGCGAGGACCCATATCTTTTCAGCTCATCCTTTGACACGAATGAAGGTCTTCCAATAAGTTCTTATGATAGTCGCTGCAATGCTGAGAACGTAGAGTTTTTTACCATGTCAAATCGCGCTGTAGAGAAGTCGTCAGGTCCTGAACCCATTTTCTCTAACAATGTTGTAGCACGAAATACGGGAGATATCGAAGAAGGAAATGTACCTGTGGGCGTTGCTGTTGTTTCAGCTGAAGTTATACAAGATGACCTCAATGTTATAAATGAATCCGACCATCAAGCACTACAACGAGAACTAGATCGAGAACGTCAAAAAAAGAAGAAGAGACGCAGATTGATTTATCTCCTGTCTTTCATTGTGGTTGCGTTAGTTTGTGTGTTCGTGGCATGGCCATTAGCTGTCATTAGGAAACATAATCAGATGGAAAGTGCAGAGTTGATTGAAGAAACAGGGGCTGGAAATAGTAGTGAAGACAATGATAACATTATCCGTCATGAAAGTGGACTATTCGATAACAATCTTACCAACCAAAATTCGTCGGAGTATGATTCATTCGGACAAGATGATACATTGGCCAACGATCAAAGCCAGAGTTCACGGACGACAAGTCGATCGTTTCCTTTAATGTCACAGAATGAATCTACTTCTGTTCAAGGCACTTCTGCCCCAGCCTCATTTTCTGTGAGAATCGCAGGCGCTGATTTCTCATGCTCTCAAAATATGCCTCGGTGACAATCTATTCTATTTTAGTTTTCACATTTGGGTTGTCAAAGAGTATTTAAAAGGGGGAAATTCTTAAAATAATGGACTTATGATCAGACTTTCATCGACGGGGCAGGTCTGCTCACCTGGTAACATTTTCCGGAGCAAAAAAATTAGCACTGACCCCCTGTTATAACAGTCACCTCATGTACTCACCTCTTTTTGCCTAACTCTTAGTATCTTCCACGAGAAGAAAGTACACAACTCTTCCACCAATGAATGGCATGTAAGTAGATGTTGTTTATAGCTGTTGTGACCCCCCCTCTGTAGATACGACACCATTTGCCGACCAAATTATGCCAACCCAAATCTGTCACCTCTGTTGATGGACCCACATCTGTTGATGGATCGAAGTCTGTGGGCCCACATCTATTGACCCATATCTTTTGCTTAGGGTATCCCAGTCAGTGACTTCACTCTCTAGTCGAAAGCCTGTTGTGACTGGTTGGACAGCAGGTTTGTGTAGAGATGAAAGATATCCTGCTATAGTGTGGAATCTTCATCATCAAGTACATTACGGGCCTTACCAAGTATACCTTGGCTTCCACAACTGCAATTGGGAGGGTCTGAGTCAGTTTTCTTCTTATGCTCCTTCTCGGTTTCGAATAGTCATCCTTGTAATGTCAAATTCATTCTTTTGTCACCAATTTGTCAACAGCTTTGGTGAACTTTGATTCAGATGCTGTCATTTTTTGTGAATGGCTCCATGCATGGCACGAGACAAGTCTTAGGAGTGTAAGACTGCCAGACTTCTATCCTTGGCTCCATCTCAGTCCTGGGCAGCATAGACTTGTAAATGTGGTCTTTGTATTGGACTTGGTTTTGAGTGCATCCAGAACTGGATCCTGCTGAGAAATAAAGTCCAAGGGGTCTACGCCCCATGTAATATTTGCACTCAAGGTTCTCTAGCCCTTTGGACAGTCTCTGAAATATCTCTCAACTGAATTCCTTGGAATATAGACCTCCAGGACTCTTTCGGGGCTCCAGTCAAACACAAGCATAGACACAGACTCCTTGAGGTCATCTGCATAGATTGAGATTCTTTTGCTCCCATGTGGTTACATTTGTAATCAGCTGGGAGATGTATAATGGGTGCACACTGAGTAAAAGCTTGGTTTGGGTCATTCATGATATTGACCAAAGCTGAACATCATAGCTGACTTTAGTATTAAGAGGTAGATAAGAACTGAAGAACTGAAAAATGCAACCTTGTTTTATGTTACTAATATAGCAAACTGAAGCCAGTTCAAGAATTCAGATGAAGAGTTGCTGTATATTCCTGGGAAGAACATGGTGATGTGGTCATACAGTGATATTTAAGCTTCTACAAACTCCTGCCTGGTATATAGCCCGATGAAGTGCAAGTATGCGTGATCTTGTGATAATATGGATCTTTGCATCTTCAATGTTAATGATCCCAAAATTCCCTTTGTTGTAAAAGATGACAAATACTTCAGGATACTTTAAGAAAATAGTAATACACAAAGTAACATGGATTCTTGACATACACCACACTAAATGCAAGTAAAACAAAACAGCTACTGAAAGAAACATTCTCAAATGCTGTGCTATAGGAGTCACACTGAGGTACCTTTTTTCTAGATAAAGTTCATCACATACAAAAGGCAGGCAATTCTACTCCAACATTTTGTGCTGCTCAACACTCTGACCATTGTCAACATTGATCAGCATAACAATCCAAACCACAAAACTGCACCCTCAAAAGAAAAATGCCTCATTTGATTTCTAAACTGCCTCCTCCCAATGAAGTTCAATGCAAATTATGCAAGTGTACTGGTATTTCTGCAACTTTTACAAGCACCAATCATTCGTCTTTTCCCCTCTACCTTCATTTTTTGTTAGTGACAAATAATAAATAGGTTCATGGTCGATTCCGTACTTAGAAAGAATCTTCAGAAATCAGATGAAAAATTTGATAGATCTTGACCTCCCATGGACACAATCACATCAAACCTTCACCTACTCCCCGCTGTGTGACATGCCGATGCAAACAAACCTCCATGCTTTAAATTGCTACCCACACGTTAGGTTTCATGTCAAATCCCCAACCCCACAGAAGCTTGAAGTTATGGATTGCTAATATTCTTGACAACTACAGCTTTAGGATTCAAGGCCGGTATGTCACTGCAGTAATTTTATTTCGGAAAGGGAAACCATAACCATGATATATATGACAACAAGATTGATGTTTACCAATCTTTTAATGAAATATCATTCCTCTTGAAAAAATTAACTCCCAAAAAGCAATTTCATCATTATTTTTCAAGTTAACTGATTCATTTTCCAAGAAAGGGGAAGATATCAATGGCCACTTCTTGAAAAATATTAATCCCTACAAGAATAGCAGTAGCTCCACAATGGTTTTCAAGTATTACATAGATCATGTGGTAATTAGTGCTGCTTCCTCAATAAAAAATGCTTTATCCCAATAATTTTCCTAACCAGTGAATTTTCTGTAGTGATTGGCTGTAGAATTGTACCGTGGTTTATCTTGGTCTTGATCTAAGACTTAGCTTTGCTGGCTTGTTATGGTCTTGTCAAGACCTTTGAGCTTGCAAGAAGTCTTGGTCTTGATCCCTGGCAGTGCCATTATGTTCTTGAAACTTGGGATGCTTGGTATCTAAAGGATACCATAGATTTGTAGCATATTTTTGTGTCCCATTTGGGTATACTTTGGGAGCTAGTACCTGAGGCTGTGATTTAGTTGGACCAATAGTCGATAGCGAATAGCATTTCTGGTGATTATTTGTACTATTTTCACGATTGTTCTATTCACAAAAAACACGATTTAGTTGTAGAAACTAAAAAATGTTGAATAGTGAGTAGTCCAATAGTCCAATAGTAACTTCAAAAGAGGGCAAGAATAATTTATTTACATTACAACAATTTCAATTTTCAACAGCTTCTGTTGGCACAGTCTCTCCGTTCGGCTCTAATGGTGGTTGTCTTGTTGACCTCCTCTACCTCCATTGCTTGCAATGTTAAGCTGGCAATGGGCATGACTTGACTGAACATGCAGCAATGGCATCATCTTGAGCCACTGTTGTTGTTTGTTGAGATCAAGTGCAATAGCTGTTGAAGCCCCTGTAACCAAACCACCATGTCATTGAACATGACCAGTTCTTCTGGAGAGATCCACAAACAAAAAGTGGCAAAAATACAGTAAACCTAGATGACCTTTTTGTATTTGTGGCTGATTAATTATGATCTATACTAATAAAGCATTTTCATGCATGTTCTACAACTAGATTAAATTGTTTATTTCAATATTGTCTAAGTTAATTAATTGAATTAAAATTCAATCAATTAATGGAGTTGTGTCCAGGTGGCTATTGGGTTTGCCAGCTGATGAGTTTAGTGACAGCCGGATTCTGTGGCTTTTGGATTTCACAGTTGCAGTTGTTGAAATTGGAAGTTATTGGGTTCAGAGGCTGTTGGATTTCTTGCCTGTCAGGTTTGCAGTAGTCAATGTTGATGAACAATCAAATAGGTGGTCATTATGCCACTGTCAGTTGTGCTTGCCACTGAGTTCGGCAGCCTTTGTGATCTTGGGAGCCATTGGGATGGTAGGATGTTTGTGGGGGATATTAGTGTGTCGAGAGTGGTCAAGAGAGGTTGAAGGCATAAAAAATTGGCAGGAAGGTTATTGGAATATTGGGCCCTAACAAAAAATGAGGGGTCAATTGCACTTGCTATTGGGCTATTGAGCCTTGCCAAACTGCAGTAGACAATAGGAAATCACATTTTTTCTATGTTTTGCTCTATTGGGACCTACTAAATTGACAATTGTACCCGTCAATCCTGAATAGTACTATTAAGCAATAAAAATGCTATTCACTATTCACTATTGGCCAAACTAAATCACAGCCTGAGAGCATGCTTGGCTTGCGTCAGGGTGGTGGTCAATTTAATTACATCTTTATTTCTGTGTGCATGCCATAACAAGCAGACAAAGAATTGGGATACAAAACTACAACAAGAGAAGCAGTGTGAAGGCAAGAGATAAGTTTTAAAAATTATTCAACAACTGTAAATGTGTAATTCAAAATTTACTACTAGGATAGAACAGCAACTCATGGCTTGAATTTATCTTAATTATTGTTCAATGACATGACACTTACTCATTTTTATCCCTTGTACCTTGACATGTCTTGATCACTCTGCCCAACAATCATCAAAGGATTTTGGAACTCAGCTAGATGCGACTCCAATTAACCATAATAAAACTGTATTGAGATGTGAAAGGCTCATGCCATTCAGAAAACAGACAAAAATTACAAACCCAAGTCTGCAAACAGACAGACATGACTTGAGCTACCATATAATACTTCATGACATGTCTGAAGACATTTTTGATAATATAGTGTTTTTAATCAGCCAATGTACATACAGTATGCTACTTCTTCCAGCACCATAACATAATCAAGGATGAAGAAGTTATGGGGTATTAAAGGTAAGTATGCTGAATCGATGGATGCCATGAAGCTTTAGTGTGTCTCTTCAGGAATTTAGAAACGGACTGGGGCGAAAGGACATGACAAAAGAATTGGAGCATGTTGTCAATTGTCACAAGCCAAGGATGCTCTCAGGGACTATAATCCATAATATGCCCCAATGTCAGTGCATACATACAACCACAAATCAAATTCTTACCACTGAGAGAGAATCCCACAAAACGTTTGACCAGACCCTTTTGCAAGTCCATGGAGTCTTGCAGGACCCTTTCCAAGACTAAAGAGTCCCACCATGATCTTATTTACAGTCTGATTGGGTGCATCAAGATCCTGATGATACACCAGAATCCAACAGGGTACCAATAAGCCAAAAATAATCAATTATCATGTAAAGAAAATGATAAAAACAAGCGGACTAACATTCTGCAGTCCTCAGTTTTAATCATTTCAATAGCTCATGTAAAGAATATCCAATGACTTGAGAAAATAACACCTATTTCCTCAATTTGAATTCTCCTACCTATTGGCTTAAGTTACTATCATATGATAGTTGAACACTGTAGCATTTTTGAGCCACCACATATCAAGGCTCTCTCATTGACCTATAGATGGTTGATAAATTTGGAGTACTACCAAATGCCACTGTGCCAGCAATTTTTCTCCAGCCTCCTGGAAGCTCCTTAAAAATAATTCTAGGTTGAAAACTAGGAGAAATTCTAAGAGCGATGTCCTCTGTGAAGGCCGTTACCAAAGGATTCAAGTGGATCGAGTGTGAGTGTGGTGTTGGAGGAAAAATTTCCCCTGTGGGCTATATTCCCAAGCAGGATCAC
Source organism: Cyclotella cf. meneghiniana (assembly GCA_036940065.1). NCBI lineage: Eukaryota > Bacillariophyta > Thalassiosirophyceae > Thalassiosirales > Thalassiosiraceae > Cyclotella > Cyclotella cf. meneghiniana. The sequence goes on from JALLPD010008573.1 coordinate 6,863, forward strand.
ATTCAGGATGCCCTTGAGAAAAAAGACCATATAATTTGAGTTGACTCTTCCTAACACTGGGAATGAGCTCAAGGTGGCAATATGAGTGTCCGGGAGTCTGTAGCAGTTTTCACTGCATTTAAGCACCATGATTCATGCATTCAGATGGGGTTTGATGCAAATTTTTCTTAGGCCAAAGTGTCTCTTGAATATGCAAATCTAGACCTAGATTTCACAAAGAGCTCTGAGAAAAGGAATGCCAAGGAACAGAAGAAAAGAGGAAAAAGCAACTCTGAGTTCCAAGCCTTTGCCATCTCCCCTGGCAGTTGCCAATGCAGCATACAAAAAGGCCACAAAGGTGTAAAAGCTGTTAAGCTTGTCATCCCCATGGAAGGAGTAAAAGTTGAACTATATAGAAACCTCCTCTCTGACAAAGCCAGACAGTCATGGGAGACAATCATCAAGGCCCAAGTGACTCACACACCTTGGGAAGACTCTATGCAGTCACACATATCAAGACTCCCACCAAGATGTGCAACTCCTTCTGTGATTTTGTCACATTTCACCTTCAACAGGTGGTCTAGTACAATGTGGGTGAGAACCTCAAGTACAACATAAAGAATACATTAGAAAAGCGCAACCGGGTTTCAACTTGTCATTTTTTTGCATACAACAGCTTCATAGGTACCTCGAGATTCTTCCGTGAAGTAGAACAGCTTAACAGCTACCTTGAGGCAATACTGTGCATGTACTACATCTCAAAGGCTAATAATGTGACCAAGAAGATATTGCCCATGAGTGATGCCAACCTTGCAACTCACCTATTGTACATTTGTCTGGCCTAAGGGTGGACTCGGTGTGACTTGATGGAGAATACCACTTCCATCATTCTCAAGAACATTAAGAAAAATGCCAAGCTAGATCAGAGCAAAAGGGGCTTATGGGAAACACAACATTGACTTTACTGACCACATTTCAAAGAAATCCCCTATGAGGCTGGTCCACTGGAAGCTTCCAAAGAAGCATTGTTTGCTGTGCAAGAAGCATGGATGGCCATGTAAGAGCTACAAAATGTGTGACTGTCATCATTTTAACAATGATGATACTCCAATCAAAAAGATAAGGGGTGCAGGTAAGCTCCAGCCCAAAGAAAAGAGATGAGATGCTGCAAAATTTTGCCAAAATCATCCAATTAGAGTTTAGGAAAGTACTCCACATTGCAACCAGAGTGCTAGTAAGGTCACACAAATGACTCGGGCAGCAACAATGACTCCGACTATAACTCTTGAAGTTGCAGGTCAGATAGCACCGGGAAAATTCATATTTGTTAAAGAGTTAAACTAAATGACTCATTTAAAAGGTACACATGCCCTAGTCTGAGTAAAGCTATTCAACAAACCAAAATACAATTAAATTGCAACATTAATTTTAATGTCACCAGGAATGAAAAGTCAAAACTTGTCACAACAAATCAATTTCAAATTAATTATTTGAATTAATTAAAATCATAAATGTTGAAAAAATCAAAAACCATTTGTGACAAAAACAAAACATCCAAGTTAAAAATTCTGGACGATACTCTAGCTATGGTAAAGAAAATTCAAAAATTCTTGAAGCAAAAAATTCCGTACACAACATGGACAACACCAAGAATGCCACAGATGCTCCCTATTGTCAAAAACCACAAATCTGGTACAAGCTACAATGATGACAGTAGTGTCAAGGACAGCCTCCGAGTTATGACACTACTAGCCATAATGGAACAAGCAACAGAAAGTCAATCTTTCAGAGCAAACAAACAACCTCTGAAAGGTTGCCCCAGTAACAAAATGAAAGTCCCACTAGACTCATAGTCCAATGGAGACCTTTTCTTTCTACCAAAAAGAAAAGATAAACTGTTTCCCTACCTGACTAGGCAGGTGCCAAAGTCTTGGCATATGTCAATTGGGAGCATTCAGACAACTGGTAGGGGGGAAATCAGAGTAAAATTCCTTGGTTATTCTGCAAGCAGGGAGTATTTTATACAACAGGATAGTACAGAATATGATGCAAACATCAAGATTAAACTAGGGTATGATCTCATTCTTGGTGTTAATACCATCAAGAAGTTATGACTTATCTTAGACTTTCAGAAGAACACTTGATGAAATCTCAATGCCCATGAGAGACATCAACAAATAAAAAACAAGCTTAAATTGAGAAATATTGGATGATAAATAACATCATCTATCAAGACATGCCCAAAGAATCTCAGAGCAAACTTGACACCACCAAGCACCTCATAAAAATCCTTGACACTAAGTATGAAAAGGTGGATCTAAGGGCAATAGTGGAAAATGATTGCAAGCATCTGAGTGCTCTGGAACAATCATCATTACTAGAGCTCAAGCAAGACTTTGAGGAGCTGTTTGATGGGACACTAGTTGACTAGGTTTGCAAGCCAATCTCCCTCTAATTGGAGGAAGGGGCAAAACCATACTGTGGCTGGCCTTTTCAAATACCTAACAAGACCTTGGAGATTACCAAAAAAGGAAATCCAAAGGTTATGTGACTTGAGAGTATTACAATAGCAGGCTGTCTCTGAATGGGCTTTGCCTACATTTAGAATGCCACAAAAGGACAACACAGTACACATTGTCAGCAACTTTTGGGAGCTTTACAAACATAATGTTAGAAAACTATGTCCAGTACCCCAAAGCAACATGGTTCTGCAAGAACTAGAAGGCTTCACACATGCCACAGCCCTTGACATCAGCATGGATTTCTACACCAAAGATTAGATCCAAATGCATCCAAAATATGCACCATTTTCTTGCAATGGGGGAAATACTCTTTCATACTACTACCAATCGGTGTTGGGTGTTCTCTGGACCTTCTAGGCTAAGATGTCTGAGTGAATGGTAACCCTTGAGTTTGTGCAAACTTATCTAGATGATCTACTATGCATCTTCAAGGGTAGCCTGGATGACCACCTTTCCAATTTGCAAAGGATCCTCATCAGATTGTGGAATGCGAGAAGAAAATCAATGCATGCAAATCTTGCTTTTGTGCCATGGAAACAGAATACCTAGGGTGTATTCTATCCAGAGATGGTATCAGACCACAACCAAAGAAGGTACAAGCACTTCTTGCTTTAACACTGCCACAGAATGCTAAACAGCTTTGTAGATTCCTGGGCATGGTACAGTACTACAGAGACATCTGGGCAAGAGGTAGTGACATGCTGAGTGGGGACAAACCAAAGTCATAGAGGCTCACAACACAAAAAAGAAGCTGTGGCACTGGGATGCTGTCAATCAGCAAGCATCTGACACTGTAAATGTGACTATCACTCATGATGTTCCCTTGGCCTACCTTGATAACTCTCAGGGCTTTGAGATTTACACAGACAGCTTCAAGTTGAAACTAGGAGTCATGATGACTCAAAATAACAGGCTGTCCTAAGCCATAAAGACTAGTAAGGATTTTGGTAGGAATCCTAGGACATTGCATTTTATGAACATATTTCTACTGCTAAACATGTCACTGTCAATTGCATCACAAGCATGTAGATCATGTCAGCAGAATTTGGGCTTGTTGTTCTAACTGACCTGGTGTGTAGATTCTACTCACTGTTGGTCAGTATGTAGTGTATTTTTTGGTCTTGGATCTTGAACTTTCAAGATCCAAAATATCTTTTGTACTTCTCCTTTGTGACAATAGAAAAGTATTTCAATTATATTTTAAGTAAATGAAGTACTTAAAATATATGCCACTCTTGGCCTTAGATACTTGGCCTATGTTGATTGCCCCCGATAATAGACTCAGGTGGCTTGTGGAAATGTAAAACCTCAGTGAGGAAACTGGCGTGCAAAAAGCTGGTGTCGCAGGTCAACTTTTTTGCTGATTTGTGACATGTCATACATCCATGCTGATATGCATGTATCATAAGCTTAAGTGTTTTGTGGAGAGGGAGACATGCCATTAATTGTTTCTTTGTGATGTGTAATATTTGCTGTGTTTGGCTCTCATAATCCATGATGATGACTTACATCTCCATAAAACCGTGAGTGTCCAATCTTATGAAATTTGTGATAGTCCAAGTATCACGGTCATACAGACTGGTTGCTTGTGGGTGGGGTAATTCCTATTTTAACTATTTCAGTGCTTGCACCAAACATTGACCATAACATTTTTGAGAGGATATATTAAGGTCAGTTTGGTGTTGCCTTCTTGACTCCTATTGTTTATGCGTATGCAAGAGTAAGAATGCCAAACATCACTTTCCTCTTTGTTACTGCATCAATACATTAGGCAGTAGGCACTGCATAGTAGGTTTTGAGTGAATAGAACATTGGTGGTTG
>JALLPD010008652.1:0-10497 GCA_036940065.1 Cyclotella cf. meneghiniana
GGAGGCAAGAGGAGCAATAACAACTTTTGAAATGAGGGATGGCCCAGTGAAAAACTGAATCTTGTTTTGTCAAGAGAGTCAGCACCCACGAAGGATGAGGCACCACAGTTGATGCAACTAGCAGTCCCAGTCAAACTCAGAGCAACCAATCAATTTGTAGGATGCACCACCCCCTTGCTTGTTTCTCTCTATGCATTGATAACCTGGATGATGGCTGTAGGTGAATGGGAAGCAAGAGGAGCAATAACAACTTTTGAAATCAGGGATGGTCCAGTGAAAAACCAAATCTTGCTTTGTCAAGATAGTCAACACCCACGAAGGATTAGACACAACAGTTGACACAACTAGCAATCCCAGTTTAACTCGGAGCAACCAATCAAATCACCAGATGTACCACCCCCTTGCTTGTTTCTTTCCCCCCGTTGATAGATTGGATGATTGCCGCAGGTGAATGGGAGCAAGAGGAGCAATAACAACTTTTGAAATGAAGGATGGCCCAGTGAAAATACAGATTGTTGTTTTGTCAAGAAAGTCAACACCCCATGAAAGATGAGGCATCACAGTTGATGCGGCTAGCAATCCCAGTTAAACTCAGAGCAACCAATCAATTTGCCAGATGCACCACCCCCTTGCTTGATCCTTTCCCCAGGTTGATAAATTGGATGATGGCCAGAGGTGAATGGGAGGCAAGATGAGCAATAACAACTTTAGGGACAGCCCAGTGAAAAACGGAATCTCATTTCATCAAGAGAGTCAACACTCACAAAGCATGAGGCACCACAGTTGATGCAGCTAGCGATCCCAGTCAAGTTCAGAGCAACCAATTGATTCCCCAGATGCACCACCTGCTGGAAGGTCTAGGGCTTTAAAGACCTGGAATCTAGATTTGATCGATTTGTACTCTTCAAGTTGTTTTGTACACTCCATTTAACTTATCTTAAATTATATTATGACATCATTAAAAAGGCATTCATGAACAAAAGTTTCTTGTGCTCCCCTTTAGGTTTCTAAAAAACGTCACAAACATACCAACATTGAATTCAAATGCTGATCACATTAAAAAACTTCTAACACCCTTCCTTGATCAGTGATTGGAATTTGCCCTTCCTATTTTCAATGCTCCTTGCATTGCAGTGCTCTTTCATCTTCAAAGTGGGAGTTTCACCCAATGCGCTATCATACTTACAATACAACTCTACATTTGTAGATCCAACTTCTTTGCTTCCATTTGTTTCATTCTTCTTCTTACAACTAACCCACCCTGTAGGCCTTCTATTCGCATTCTCTTCCTTCTCTCAGCAGTTTTCAGCCTTGTGACCCGGTTTTCCACAGAGATGACATGTTCCGCTGATTGTACCGCCAGTATTGCCCTTCTCTGGACAGTCTGCCACTTTATGACCTTGCTCACCACACTTGTGACATTTTCCCTTAAATGTTATTCCCGCCAATGTTACCTCTTTCTTGTCATGTTTTGGATGATCCTTCATACTAAACTCAAATTTGTCCCTAGCTGCTTGTATAATCTCCTTCAATGTAGGCTCTCCCGGCCTTGCAGCATTTCTATGTGCAACTGGGTGACTACCGTAATTCGTTTTTACGGTCAAACGCCCAAATATGCCTCGGTCAGATTCCGGATTTAGCCAGCATTTTTAAAAACTGTTACCGCAATTATTTTGTAGGTCAAACTTCAATTTTCGTGTGACTGACCAAAAAGCCATCAATTTCCTGATTTTCCTTTTAGCTTTCTCGCGAATTTGTTCTGGCGCGTAACGTCACGTCTCTGCCATCCTAATAATTGCATTCTACTATTTGCAAAGTATTTCAAACATCACCTCCGATCGATTTGTCGCCGATTTGATTTCACTATGGATGTTAATGCAATGATAACTGCTTTGCATCGCAGTAGAATGCACCGTGTGAAGGTACTAGCGCTGATGATTTCGTTAATCAACTTCAGCAACAGCCTTCGTACCCGTACCTATTTGTCAAGATCTGCCATTCTTCTTCCGTCCGCCGCACCGTGGCACCATCTACTACACAATGGGGATTCGTCATCTTTTCTTCTCATGACGGGCTTAACCCGAGAGGCCTTCAAATTGCTTCATGACGTACTGAAGCCACCGGGCCACCCATTATCGCCAAAAAGGAGAGGACGTAAGTGGTCATTGTCGTCAGAGGGGCAATTGGGACTGCTCCTTTTTTACATTAGCAGCACAATGAATTACAAGCACTTGTGCTTGATTTTTGGCATCACTCTCAATGCTTGTTCTCGCATGTTGAGAAACATGTTGAAGTTGGCAGTACGCCAACTTAGATTTCATCATCTTGCAAGAATCAAGTTCCCATCCGCGGAGAAAATGCAAATGTTTGCATCCATGGTGCATAGTCGTGAAAATTCTATCGACGATGTCATAGGATTCATGGATGGAGTGTCACTTCCCACAGAGTGTACCTCGGAGAAAATAACACAAAATGCGTTCTACAGTGGCTATGAATGTGACACAGTCACGAACAATGTCTTTGCTTATGGGCCGGATGGAAAGGTGTTTGTCGCAGCAATCAATTGTCCAGGAAGTTGGGCGGATGGATCAGTGTCTGCCCTTTTCTTTGATTCAATACGAAGAAGGATTGGTGCATATAAAATTTGTGTGGATCAGGGATTTCCCAGAAGCGGAGATGCATGGAATGTATTAGTCGGACCAATGCAAGAGCGCAGTGCCAGACGTCTACACCCAGCAGTCAGAGAGTATGTGGTGAGAGTGAGTAACGTGTACACTTCGCTGCGGCAGGCAAGTGAGTGGGGTATGAGGGGATTACAAGGTTCCTTTCCTCGATTTAAAAAGCGTCTACCCAGCAATTCGAGATTGAGGAGACTTGTCATTGAATCAATTGTTTTGATACACAATTTTCGTACTGAATTAGTTGGTCGTAACCAGATCAAAACCGTGTTTGATCCAGAATACGAACGGTACATCACACTCGATGGTTACGACCGTATAAGTAAATATTACTTACGAGCGGAGGACTTTGAGTCGGACTCAGAAGGGGAGGACAATAATATATAATTATGAATTATAAGATATTAAAATTAAATTACCATGACATATTTGAGTTGCAATTATATGTCTTGTACTAACGATTAATTTAAACAACAATTGAGTTCTAACTTTATTCTCCTTCCTTTTCCAAATTATTATCCTTGTCATCAGTCTTTGGGAGGCCTCCTCTGGCCCCACCCGTCATAAACATCATCATCATGGTTTGCATCATTTCGGTATGTTGCTGCATCTGTCTCTCAAAACGCCTTTCCCTCCTGTCCTCCATCTCCATCCTCTCGCGCCTACTCTCCTCTCTTTCGAGTCTGGCGTCCTCTCGCTCTTGCCTCCTCCTTTCCTCCGCTTCCTCCCACTCCAACTTCCTCATCTCCAACATCACCCGCATATCGTCACCACTACCCCTTTCAATCGAAGAAGCGATTCGCTCGATAGACTTGGTGACAGAACCCCTTTCACGGTTTGTTGAGTTTTTGGTTTTGTTTGTCTTGCTTGCCCTCGTCACACTTGACTTGGACGACGATGCCGACTTGGACGACGATGCCTTCCTTGGTTGTGGTGTTGGTGGAAGTGGAGCAGTGGAAGGCGCAATTGATGGTGGACGACTTGATGATCGTCGGGCAACACGGGCGGCATCCTCCACAATTTCAACTTCTGTGTCTTCGGCTGCAGCAGCAACGCCAACAACCGTTGATCCCATCGCTTCCATCTCAGGGGGTTGAGCATCAGCTGTGGCTTCAGCGTTCGCGAAGGATTCATTTGCTCCGGTGAATTCAACACTTTCGATGGCCGGCACGGGAGATAGTTGAGGTAATGGAGGCAACTGTGTCCCCGGGACCTCTACATTGTCTTCCGAGGAAGACGACGATGACATCAACGACGCTGATGACACAGACGAAGATGAGGAGGGATCAAACCTGTTGTCATCGTCTGAGGAAGCTCCCAGGATGCCCAAAGAAGTCTTATCTAGAATTCTTCGCTGAATTTCCAAACAACGATGAATACGATCTGTGGCGTTGCCACCAGACCTACCTGTAGGTTTCTTCATGTTGTTACATAACTTCCGGACCCAGTTGCGCTTCAGGTCATCTTCTGATCGCAGGTTTGCCTCACCTGTCTTCGCTTTGTAGGCAACCGCGACCAGGTGCCATGCCTCGGGACCGTTGGGAAGGATCTCCTCGATGATCGGGATCAGAACAGTATTGTTGTAGTTGGGGATGCCAGCCCGGCGGCCCCCACCGCGGCGCAGAACACGATCGGAATCGTCGTCTTCATCAGACATCGCTCGCGTTTTGTGCGTGATAGAACCAAATTTTGTGGTCAGATTCTGGCTAAATGCGATCTGGGCAAAAAGTGGGGGTGTCCGGACACCCCCCCCTTTTGCCTAGATTTTTTTTTCATTTGACCGGGTCTAGCCAAAAAGGGGGGGTGTCCGGCGGGTTTGACCAGGTCAAATATTTGGGATTTTTGGGCGTTTGGGCGTCTAGCCGAATTACGGTAGTCACCCAGTAGGTAAATGATATCATGGCACATATATTGAGAACTTTCTCTCTTCGTACCAGGTTAGTAGCTAAACCCAAAGCTTCGAGTATTAAGGAATTTGTACACCCGGTTGTGTACAAAAAATGCACAAAAAATGTTGTAGACTGTTACTTAATTCAGTTTTTTTGCCTAGAGTTTTCAACCAGTATTTTGTTTTTTGAGTTCAGATATTTCCCTTAAATCCATCCCCAGAGACATCATCGTGCCTCATCAAGATGACGTCTTAGGGAGAACTTCGACTGATACTGACGTCGATGATTGACATTACTGGTTCCTGTTCATCAGAAAACGTACAGGTTCATGTGCTGACATCATGCAGACGTCAATCAAATTTGCACCACTACTTTACCTGACACATACTTGCGTCACTGGATTTTTTCCTGCCTGAAACTTTTTCTCCTCAAGGTCTTCCACCCCACATGTGGTGGGACGTACGATTTCTGATCACCAAGGTTCATCATAAAATAATTCTTACCTCACCTTTCTTCTGAGTACAGTTGTCACCACACAAGCTTCTTTTCAGTATACACAATGTGTCCTCCTGCCTCCGACTCCAAACCCCAAGACAACACAAAGTTGAAGGCTGCGGTTGGCTTCCTTTCGCTGGCTACCGTTGCACTTCTCGTGTCTACTATTGTGCTCGCCGTCAACGGGAACAAACCCACCACTACTTCTTCCGAGGCTTCCGCCGCGACCGCTAGTGACTACTCCTCGAGCAAGGCAGCGTCAAACTTCTTTGCATCTGATGATGCGAATGTCTGCGCAGGCGCCAAACTTGCGTTTGACAACCAACTATGTGCCGATCTTGAAGTTCCTGGTCCTCAAGCTGGAGGAAATGTGACGAAAGGTGTGTTTATATGTAACTTTTCATGTGCATTGAGCACTATCTCGTCCCTTTTCTCAATGCATCAACTTTATCTACTTAAGGATATGTTGGAGGTATGGCCGTCGACGTTGTTCCAAATACCAAACCGTACTACCAGAGCTCGATGTGTCCGGTAAGTGCGTTCCGTTCTGTCATGCACGGTTGACATGTATGTGACAAAGTGGAGCTCCTGTTTTTTTCCGATGTCGACATAACATGCTGCTGAAATCATTTTTACGTATTGCAGGTCAATGTTCACTGGCATTTGGGTTCGGAGCATTACTCCTATGGTGAATTCGACGAAAATGGCGACGGCCCACACGGAAACATCCCACGCCCTGACTGGGCAGCCCGATTTCTGGCAGAAGATGGAGAGACGGTGCCCGATGGCTTCCGTTGCCATCACTACGACGCATCAGACCCCAAGTTTACTACACCTTACGACTGGAAGCACTGCAAAGGAATGGAAGTTGGCGAGACGTATGAAGTTCATTGGCCTCACTCTGCTGCTGGAGCATGTGGCACGGTGAACCAATACCAAACTCCATTCTATGATGGTGTTTTCTGCAACCTTAACATGGACGCGTTTTCAACACTGGCTGCTCAAGACATTGCCAATGCCGTAGGAGTCCATGGCCAGGTGTTCACCATTGTGAACGACGAATCATACTTTTACCCTGACATGATGCGCGGAATGATCATTGACCAAGAGATGGGTATGGGGCAAGATATCGCAATCTACACTGGGTCCACGACAGGAGAGACGCGATCAAACGAAATGTGCTCCATGTACACACCGATTACATGGCAGGTTGATCGCAAGTGTCACATGATCAGTGCTTCCTCGTTTGACAAGCTTTGTTATGATATGAAGATGCAACGGGATGACATGAGCGATGACTTGCATGCACATGGAAGTAGGGAGCTTGTGAAGGATGAACTTGTTGCGAACAATCAAGCCCGCAAGACACTTCGCGCCTAATGTTTGCACATGCCATGAATGAGATTCATTATGACTCATACTTTTTGTTTGTAATTGTAGAAGTGTTAAGAGATAGGTGTCGAATTTTTGGTTTCAGATTATGACCCACTATCATCTTTCACTGGAAGATATCTGTGCCTGCTGCCATTTTCCAACTAAATGTTCACTTACTTCATCAAACTATAAGCACCGAGAAGTAGATGGCCTTCACCTTTGACAATCACACACTTTCATCAAATACTCGCAGAAAGATTTTGGCACCGATCATTCTTTCTTTGTGATGCCCCAGAAACACGTTGCACTTGTCATTCAATGCATCAAAGCCACAAGCAAGGCCATACCAACATCCCCCAAATTCACAGATGAGAATTGATCTCCACCAAGCAACTGTCTTCCCATCACAATAATTAAAGTCTCTATAGTCATCACAAGCTCCATAGGTGATTTGTTTGGCATTACAAACATGAAAGATAGACATATTCCATATGATTTGCCAAAACAGCAAGAAAAGTGAACCATAGCAGAGGATGTGAAGGGGCTGGAGAAAATATTGTTGTTTCCAATTGATCTTGTTGTTGTGGTATCCCATCTGCATTTTTCTTGTTCAAAATCCCATTGTTCATTGTTGATGATACAGAAGAAAATGCTATCCCTCCCAAAAGCTCATAAAATCATTCCTGAAATAATATCAAGATAGAATCATTCAAAGGGGAGAGTTGATGAAATGACACAATACTTGGATGGAATGAATTTTCCATTTTCCAAGGGAACTCCAAAACAACAATTGGTGATGTGAGAGTTCAAAAATGGCTGTGAATGTTAAATTCATGTTGAAGCATTGCTTCCCAACAAAGCCAGTGCCACTTGGGGATGGTATATTCTTCAATTCAGCATCATCGAAAACATTTGAAGATTACAATGAAGGATGATCTATTTGAGCTTGCAACTTCCTGCAAGCTTATGTATCCAATTAGAGGGTGGTACCTGAATCTCCTTTTGGAAGGACATCATAAGTAGGGAGTGAAGACAACATTGATAGATAGCAGTCAGTGGGTCAAGTTGGCAACAAAATATGTGAAAGAACAAATTACTACAGATAGTCACTATAAACTTGAGAAGTTCATTGATGATGAGATACTCAGTTGTATTCCATTGGACAAAACTTTATTTCATCTGACTATGTCTCATGTAAGTTATGTTGATGCAAGAACTGGTTGAAGAACAATTAGAGGAGCAACAGCTAAGACAAGACTTGCACCTACAAGAGAACAGGTGCAAGAAAATGATAACTTGGCTCAAAGTTTAGTGACAAAAGTTAGAAAATGTCTTCCAAGATGCATTGGTATTGTTGTGCTGTCTCCAATCTGAAAAACAAAGCCTGCAAAATAACACAAACTACCATTTATTGTTTGATCTGCATGCTAAGCTTATGCACAAAGAAGATAGGCAATAGGAAAACAACTTGCTTTGAAAGTTTTCATCAAATTCAGAACCTATCAGATCTCCATGAACAAACAGAACCATCTGCAACTAAGACCTCATCATTAAAGAAGAGGAAGACTTCTGATAGTGAAGGCACGTAGGTTTTACAGAAAAAAGAAGCTACCTTCTCTGGCAATTTCCTGTTTAATATTGCATATAAAGTTTATGCATACATATCTATGCATTAAACATCTAATATTTTGTATGATGAAAAAAATGAATAACTTTGTCTCCGCTTTTTTAATAGCAACAGTTACATGAAAAAGCTCATATTCATGCCAATTCAAAACCCAATGTTGGTAGTTTTATAGCTAAAAAATTTGGCTGCATATAAGTGGTATTTTGTTACCCACTCTTGCCATTGGTCTTACTCTTGACCTCAGAACACTTGGATGCACAATTAGAGTAACCTCACTTGCTGTTTTTCAATTCAAAATTAGGTAGACTTATCTATGCTAAAAAATCAGGACCAGGGATATACCTGATACTAGAGTAGACCTGACGGGTTCATTGGTCACCAGCCTCTAAATGATTGGTTGTCACAGTTGATGTCCTTGTCCCCTTTTAGTGCATGTTTGGATAGATCTCATTGTCCCTGATTGTTGTGATATGTCTCTTGTGACTCAATTCCACATATTTACAGAAATATGACTAGTCCTAGATTTCTAAATTTGGACCCTCTATCATGAACCCCCTGAAATTTTCATCACCTAGTAGTTCGCTACCTTTAGCAGTATTGGTGACTGAAAAATTATGTGTACTAACGACTGCTAGCAAAGTTTAGTCCCAGATGGGTTCCCACTAACAAAGTACTATGGTAGTAGGATGAGGCATCATTTTGTCAATTCCATGTGGACATGATGATGCATGATGGGTGATGGTGATGGGGAGGGCAAGTCTATCTCTGCCACAGTATGAAATACACCTTGGTTTTATTGCCTTTTTTGATAGATCTCGTTGAGCTTTACAAATTTTACAGTAAGAAAGTGTGCACATATTCATAATAATATTAACCAAGTTAGACATTATTGAAGATTTTTTTAGTAAGGCACCGAGACTGAGGGAAAGCATTAAAAAACTTCAATTCCATAAAGTGCAGCAGATTATTTTAAAAATTGAAATCATCTGTTAGAGCCATTATTGTTAAATAGTAATGTCATGTTATGTGCTAGGGCAATCACCTTCTGTCTATCTCTAGAGTGCTATCATGATGGTGGTTTCTTTGTTATGCTCGCATGATTCTATTCAAATTCCTGATAGAATGGCCTTTGCTTAGACAGCTAATATGATGTAATATAAGCTATCTGATTGCTCACATGATTCGATTTTAATTTTTTCTCAGAAGTTGTTGTTTGCAGTGCAATTGGGGTGCTCGCAGATGTGACTGATTGCACTGCAATGTCAGTATGATGGGGGGCTGTACATCATTCCCATCCCATCATTGGCTGCTACTTTTTGTGCAATGCACAAATAGCGGATTTTGCAAAAATAGGCATTTTTCCAAAGATAGCCTATTAAATAGGCTATCTGTGCAAAATGCCTATTTTTGCAGTATACAAGGGTATGTACTATTCCTGTGTACTTCAAAATAGTCTATTTTAGCATAGCACAAATAACTGATTTTGCAAAAATAGGTTATTTTGCACAGATAGCCTATGTAATAGGCTATCTGCACAAAAAACCTTTCTCGTTGTTGCCAATTCAAATCCAATTGTGTGATGATGATTATAGTACCATCCACCACTCCAGCTACATCACAACACAGCAGGCACGGTGATTGCAATGAAATCATCAACATCTGTGTAAAAATTCAAATCGAGTCATTTGAATGATCAAATAGCTTATTTCATATGATATTTCAGTAACGCCAATTCTATCTTCGATTCAAATCAAATTGTGCAAGCACAGAATGCCATCCCATATAAAAAATGCATCAGATGTAAAAAATAATAGCCCTGACACATCATATTATGTTATGACTATTATAAAATATAATTTTATATTTAAAGTACCCCAAGACCAGGCAATTCAAATTTTAAAAGTGCTTATTTATTTTTCAGAATTGAATGTTTTTTGCTTCCCTCAGCCTCACTATAGTTATCTTGGGAAGGGCCTGACATGAGTTCTTTCAGGAAACAAAATGAATTCAGGTCTACTTCTCTGTGAGGAGGGAGTAGATTTTTTTTGAATATATATCAAGCTACAAAAATAATGTACCTACATTACTGTACTTTTTTCAGACATTTCCCCTAAATCCACATGGTACCTCTCTAGACACCATCTCGATCAGATACCTCATCACGATGATGGCTGAGAGAGAACTTTGACTGACACTGACGTCGATGATTGACATTACTGATTCCTGTTCATCAGAAAACTTACAGGTTCATGTGCTGACATCATGCAGACGTCAATGAAATTTGCACCTCTACTTACCCGACACACACTTGCGTCACTGGATTTTTTCCTGCCTGAAACTTATTCTCCTCAAGGTCTTCCACCCCCACACATGTGGGGATACGATTTCTGATCACCAAGGTTCATCATAAAATAATTCTTACCTCACCTTTCTT
>JALLPD010008700.1:0-10178 GCA_036940065.1 Cyclotella cf. meneghiniana
GTTTATAACAAAATTTTCTTATGAACATCCTTATGAATAAAATGTTAGCAGTGTAATGCCATCAAAGATATCAAGAAGATAGGCCTGAACATTCAAGACCAAGGTCACTCAGCTGACTACATTGAAGTCACCATCACTAAACACAGTAGCAGACACTTCAACTTCACGCAATGTGCTCTTCTTGACTTTATCATCAATGACATCAATATTGACAAGGCATACACTAAGCCTGTTCCATCCAAAGCATCAACACAACTACATGCACGCAAGGACTCACACAAATTCTCAGACTGTGACTTCAACATCAATTATTGTTCTGTCACTGGAAAACTCAATTATCTGGGACAAACAACACAAGAAGACATCCTGTTTGCCACCCACCAGATAGCTAAATATTAATCAGATCCTACGAAAGAACAATGGAGAAGCAATCATTTACTCGGTCAGTGACCTCAAGAAGACAAAGCATTTGGGGCTCAAATGCCGTCCAGATCCTTCTTAAGGTTTTGAATGCTATTATGATGCAGATTCCTCTGGAAATTGGAACAGAGACTTGGTGGAAACTGATCCCACTACTGCCAAGTCACAAAGTTGATGGATCATTTTCTATACAAAGTGTCCTATCATTTGGGCCTCAAAATTGCAACCCAAGTAGCACTTTCTACTACTGAGGCTGAATACATTGCTATGTCAATGGCCTCAGAGACGCCATTCCTGTTATAGAACTTCTTGATGAATTGAAAAGAAAGAACATTCAAGTCTTTTGCACACCCCCCATTGTCTACTGCAAAGTTTTTGAAGGTACTCTTGAACTATCTTGCCTCCCAAAGTTATGCCTACTAACTAAACGCATCAACATTTGCCATCATCATTTTTGGGAACACACATGGCTAGGACTCATCAAAATCCTTCCCATAAGCACAGATGATCAAATTGCTGATGCATCTACAAAACCACTTGCACAAAATACCTTATACAAACATTGGCATTTCATCTGTAGTGCCTAAGCTCTTCTGCACTTGTTGCCTCTTGCATAGCCATTGTGAGGGAGTGTTAGATCATGTGGACAACTGCTCATGATAGTCCATGAATATTGTCTTTTATTGAAATGGAGATTTCATCCCAGTTTTTCTTTGCCATCTGACGGCTGATTGTTGTGATCTAAATTGCCATTTGCTTCAATCAAAATGTCATGTCAAATCGTCATTCTTGTTTGATATGTTGTGCACAACTAGAGCACCAATTTATCATTTTTGAGCAAAAGAGCAATACTAGCAGCTCATAAAATTAATATTAGACCACTGTCAAACACCCAATGACTATTTTATCACGTGGCAACTTCAAAAGCCTGGGGACACCCAAAACATTCAAGCTACATTACTACAATTTGGATTACCATACAATACAACAGTCATTCTCAATTGTCATGTTGCCCACAACTAGGACACAATTTGTTATTGTTGAGCAAAACAAGCAAAATAAACAGCTCATATTATAAATATCAGACAAATGTCAGCATCAAGTTAACTTATTTTATCACATGGCAACTTTGAAAGCCTGGGGACACTCAAAACATCAATGTTACTTGTACCAATTTGAATTATATAATAAATAACATCCTTCCTCTGTGTGAAACAAGCAAGAGCTTTGAATTGCATCAAGCATCAACATATTTGGGACTGATTACCCTAAAGTAGCATAAGACACCACCAATTGTTGAGAGAAGATACTTATCACATAGTCAAGCACGACTAAGTACTTAACCCTTTTAATATCAAATTTTTTTATTTTCATTCTTTTTTCATGTTTAAACCATTGTGTCAACAAGAAGGCAAAGATGTCTCATGTTGCAGCAGGACCTTCTCTACAATGCACCTCAACCTCTGACCTTTACCCTTGCTTTGGGAACCACCAATTCAGACCAATTGATTGATTTCTCCACTCGCACAAGTCAAGTCCTTAATGAAGCTAGAAGAGCCAAGTTGATGGATGATGGATCAGAAAAATTTGATTGTAGTGTATAGTTAGGTTTCAGGCAATGCTGCAACCCATAAGTGAAGTTATAGGATCAACTAACCCATCTCAAGAAATAGTCACATACCAAGTCAATGGGAGAAACTATGACGTAATCTCAGACTATGGTCAGATTCCTTATGACATTATCACGGCCCAGTCTGAGGTTTGCTGGAAATTTTATGAAACCATAAAGCATCAGAGAGCGGCACAGAATAATAAAATGATGGCAAAGTGCATCTTGGTCTCACTCACAAAAAAGTTCCCGGAGATAAACTTCTATTGACCAAGCATTGTTAAACCCTCACTGATGAAGATCCTGTAAGCCCAACCAATGTTGCTGTAGCAACACTACTTTGCAAAGAAATTATGAGGTTGACTATACCTTAGATACAAATGCAACCAATAAGGTGCTCAGAGATAATCTGAAGGCCTTGCCTGAGTATTGCATCCAAGTCAAGGGTAATATTGACAAGATCAATGCATACTTCATGCAGAATCTCAACAAAAATCTCTCTGAGGGAGCAGATGACAAGGAAGATATCCTTTTTGCTGTATATCAAGATGCGTCTGATGCTGAGTTTTGGAAGTATATGAGCCACAAGACAAGTTATTACTATGACAACATCAACAATATGGCAAATGCAGATTACAAAACTATTAGGCTGAAGGCTACAACCAAGTATGATATGCTTCTGTCAAATAAAGATAGACCTTTGGGATCACCTTCTGAGGAAGAGCAACATGTCATTGCACTGAAAGCTGAACTAAATGAAGTCAAGGACAGTAACCTCATGTCAAAGCAGCTCAAGTCAATGCTCAAGTCTTCTACATTAGGAAATAATTCCAACAAGTCTAGTTCATCCAGCCCTCAAAAGACAAAAATACCAAGAACATCTCAGATCAACAATGTCAGAAGCAAGAAGCATGGAAAAGTGTGGTGAACCCAAGACCATGAAGAGGACAACAAGACTTGCAGAAGTGGTGAATCCATCACCTAGCATGGTGTCTGCATACATCTAGTGATTACAGTAAAGGGCAAGATATTGCAAAGGGGACCATTGCTCATCAATCATCTGCAAGTGATGAAGGAAACTCAGGCCACCCCAAATCTCCCCTTGCTTATATGGAAGAATTATCAATCCATGATGAATGATGATGCAGACTTGCATGGCTCTTGGCCATGGCCAAGGCACCAAACATCCTCCTGACCTTATTGTTGTTTTAAAATCTTTGAGATCTCTACAGCATTTTCATCTTTGTTGACATGAGTAGTGCTATCATCATCTTGGCATGGTCATATGCTCTCACTAAGCACTTTCAAAAATGTGCATCAAGCATGATAAGATCCTATGCAGCATCTCCAATGATGGAGACTGCATCATCCCAAAGCCCATTTATATTATTATTGGTTCAAGTAAAGAAAGAAACAAAGAAAGCAAAGAAGTCAGAAAACCACCACCATTGCACCGTTTGACATGAACATGGATCATTTGGAAGTCTGTAATCTTGACTGCTGTGGCCTGTCCAAGTTTGGTTGTTATGTGGAGCACTCTATCATCAGCTCATTTCCTTTTATATTGCAAACCTCACACGTCTTTCACCAATTTTCCTTGAGTCCTTCCTACATCATCACATCAAGCACTCTGTCAGGTGTTGTGCATTCTGTTCAATCAGAATCATCATCATTAAATTCTACTTGTCATACTTTGACACTGATTTCTTCAAAATTGGTGTTAACACATTATGCTCTGTCACCATGTCACCACACAAAGAATGTTTTCTAGACTTGAAAACAGTGCATGGAGCCACAGTCACAGGGATTGCTGGGGATATTGTTTATGAGGCACAAGGTACCTTCTGTTTCAAGCTTGAAGATGAAGCTGGGCATATCCACACTATCAAGCTGCCAGAATGCCTCTACATTCCAAAGCTGTCTCAGACTCTCTTGTGTCCTCAACACTGGGCACAACTGGATGGTGATGATGGTACTTACATCAAAAGTACTTCAACTGGTTGCTGGTTAGTCTGGAACAAGGAACAATTTGGGAAGTTTGTACCTATTGATCCCAGGACAAACACATCTACCTTTTTACTGCCCTTGGCAATTTCAGTTATAATACATTTGAAGCAACCCACATTGCCCATGATGCATCAGCTCCTCATCTTTGGAACTATCTGATATATAATCAAGTACTCAAAATGGGATCTCATAATCCTCAGAGGGGAATCATTTAACGCTGATGAATATATCAACTTCAAAGACAAGCACTTCAATGACCAGTCCAACATGGATTCCAATGATGAAACTGTTCACATCAGCAACATCAGTCATGTTAATGTGGCTCACCCTATCCATCCAACAGGCAGCTGCAAGTGGGGAAATACAGTCAGAACACAGCCAACCACCCTATCCAATGGGGTACACTCACCTTTACCCCACTCTTACAGCAAACTGATGCTCAACAAGGACAATGATGCTCTCTCTGCACCTGATTGTCTACCTGAATTACTTAGATGGCACCACCACCTGGGGACACCTCTCATTTTCAAAGCTGAATACTTTGTCCTAAAGTGGTGAAATTCTAAACATGTTTGGTTAATGTCTAGGAACCAAAATGTGCAGGCTGTTTTTCTAAAGACAAAGGTTCGATGGCAAACTAGTTCAATGACAAACCATAAAGTTCATGAGTCCACCTACCCTGGTGAATGTGTCTCTGTTGATCAGATGCGATCCATTTAAGATGGTGTTTATGCCCAACTGAAAGAAAAATTGACAACCAAGAGACACACCACAGCAACCATCTTTGTTCATCACTTCTCAAGACTATATTATGTCCATCTAATGGCATTGCTCTCATCACAAGAAACCATTGATGCCAAGCAAGCATTTGAGCAATATGCAGCAGATCACGGTGTACACATCAAGCAGTACCATTCAACAATGGCAGCTTTGCTGATAGTGCATTCAGGCGCATTGTTTCTAACATCAGCAAACAATGTCATATTGTGGTGTCAATGTTCACTTTCAAAATGACATTGGAGAAAGAGCAATCAAGGATATCACCAAAAGTGCTACGACCATGCTACTTCATGCAAAACAAGATGGCCAAGTGCACTGCATCTTGTTTGTGGCCATATGCAGTCAGAATGGCTACGTACACCCACAACACAGCACTAGTTCTACTTGATGGCAATTCACATATTGAGCAATTGTCTGGTGTCATTGGATTTTGCATGAAGAACAATCATATTTTGGGTGTCCAGTGTTTGTTCTGCAGAATGACCTTGTCAAAGGCAATATTATTCATAAATGGTCTCCTAGATTGCACCTTGGTATTAACTTGGATCTAAGCCCAAATATGCATGAACTGTCAATTTGGTCCTCAACTTGCATTCATGTTTGGTTTCCCCTAACTTCTATTGTTGCTATGATGACTTCTTTGAAACCAAATGGCATTTTTATCAAGACATTGTGATGCAAGCCAATTGGTGGCAGCTAGCTGGCTTTGTCAAATATGATGATACTCCCACTGCCCAAGACACATTATCAAGGGCTGACTATGCTAAGAACAGGCACTACTGTTTCATGGTCGCGACATTACTAAGATTATGGCTATTGTGGCGGTCGCGCTTAGAAGCAGTCCAGCCTGTGTCTACCGTATGCCCTGGTACCTTAGTGCTGGGTATTGTGATTGGTGCCACGTGTAGCCACCAGGTGTGGTGACAGGTGGCATATAGATCAGCAGACTACTGTGTGGATCCTATTGGGTCCAACTCAATTCACCATGATGCCAACCCAGTTGATTTCTCTCAGGATGATCATTCAGAGTTTGATTTTTGTTTGAGCAATGACTTGCTAAACCCCATGTATGATTCAGATGGAGCTCGTGATGAACCCAGCCCTGAAATGGCATGCATAATCACCAGACGGCGCATCAGAAAGATGAATTGTGCCATGCAGGATTCGGTAGCTCAGCATGACTTCTATGACCACCGTGGGATGCACTACATTGGCAACAGAGCAATGTCAACCACACCACAATATGCCAAGGAAGATTCCATACATGAGCATGCCTCCCATTTAGATCTTCAAGAAAGAACATGCCACCTTGCATGCTGAAATGATGGGAGACATCATGTACTTTCATTAGGAAAATTCAACAACCTGATGCTGCAGAATATATAAAAGCTGTGATCAAGGAAGTTGATGGTCACATTGAGAACAAGAGATGAGAGCGAATCAAGTAATCAGAGGTGCTCAAGGATGTTGATATCATTCCATCAGTATGGTCAATGAGACACAAACACAATCTCACCACCAACGAAGTTGCCAAAAATAAGTCAAGCCTCAATTTGCATGGTGGAAAGCAGGTCTGTGGGATGAATAACTTCAACACATATGTACCTGTTGTAACATGGTTTGCTATCAGGATCATCATTGAAATCTCTATATTATCTTCGAGTTATCACTAGAGCAAATTGACTTCATTCAGTCCAATCCGCTAGCTCCCATTGAGACAGAAATGTACATGGAATTCCCAAAGGGCATTGAGACATGCCATGGTAACTCCAAGGATCATGTCATCATGCTTGGATGCAACCCCTCTGGACAAAATCCAGCAGGAGGTGTATGAAATCCATTTATAGCAGAGAACCTTCTTGGTCTTTGTTTCCAGCAGTCCTTGATGGATAAAGGTGTCTTTTATCATGATGAAGTCATTTTTATTGTGTATGTTGATGATGGTATCTTTTTAGGTCCAGTGATTGCACACCGTCAAATGTCATCAAAAAATCAAAAAGACAGGCCTAGACGTTGAAGACCAAGGTCATCCAGCCAACTATGTTAGAGTCACCATCGCAAGACATAGCAATAGATACTACTAGTTCAATCAGCAGGCCCTTATTGACTCTATTGTCAATCATGTCAATACACTTTGCCTGTTCGAGCCAAATTATGTATGCAACTTCATGCTTTTAAGGATTTGCAAAAACTCTCTTAATGCAATTTCAACTTCAACAATTGTTCTGTCACTGGAAAGCTTAACTATATAGGACAGACATCTAGTGGGGACATCCTGTTTGCAACTAATAAGATTGCCAAGTATTCTTAAAAACCTAGGAAAGAATATGGAGAAGCAATCATTTAGGTGCAACACTTGAAGAAGACAAGACATGTCGGACTCAAATTTTGTCCAAATCCTTCTAAAGGTTTTGAATGCTATTGCAATGCAGATTTCTCTGAAAACTGGAATAGAGACCGTGCACACATTGATTCAAGTACTGCAAAGTCACAAAGTGGATGGATCATTTTCTATGCCAAGTTTCCTATTATTTGGACCTCTAAATCGCAATCCCAAGTTGCACTTTCTACCACTGAGGCTGAATACATCACCATGTCAATGGACCTCAGAGATGTTATTCCTGTTGTGGAACTACAAGATGAGATGAAAAGCAGAAATTTTCAAGTCCTCTGCACAAAGCCTATTGTCTACTGTAAAGGTTTTGAAGACAACTCAGGTGCCCTTGAGCTTGCTTGCCTCCCAAAGTTACACCAGCAAATGAAACACATATATGTTTGCTAACATCATTTTAAAGAGCATGTATTACAAGGACTCATCAAGATCCTTCCTATAGGCACAGATGATCAGATTGCTAATTCATTCACAAAAACACTTGCACAAAATTCCTTTTGTAAACACTGGTGTTTATCTGCAGTGCTTAATTTCTTCTACAATCATAGCTTCTAGCATAGCAATAGTGTGGGAGTGTTTGATGCTGGAAAGTCACTCACAAGAGTCCAAAAATATTGTTTTTATTCAAATGGAGGTTCCCCCATGTTTTCTTTGCAATCTGATAGCTGATTGTTGCTTTCTGAATTGTCATTCTTTTCTGTCTAAAAATCATGTTAAATTGTCATTCTCAATTGTCATGTTGTGCACAACTAGAACACCAATTTGTCATTATTCATGAAAACAAGCAAACTAAACAGCTCATAAAATAAATATCAGACAAATGTCAGCACCAAATATACATATTTTATCACATGGAAACTTTGAAAAGCTGGGGACACTCAAAATATCAAGCTAAACTACTACCAATTTGAATTTTATAACGTATAACAAAAACTGAGATACATTTTTCCTCTACCATTGCTGTGGCTTCTGTGTACTTTTGTTGGTATGGGTGAGTGGATGGGGTATAATTGGAATCTGTCTGATACCTCAGAAATTGGCTGCAAACAATTCCATTGGAAAAATTATCGCCAACAGAAAAATGCAAGTAAAAAATGGAAAAAGGTTGTAGCTTCTTCTGCGATTGGTTCAATTAATTCAAGTTGTTATCTTGGAAATTAGGCTGGGGTCAAGATATCAATAAACCTAAATGCTAGAAAACTATGCTACCTAAGATTATTTAAGCATAGACATGTGTCTTTCTTTTTGCTAAAGGTTCAGCAGTGGTCTTAGTGGCCACAAGAATAGTCCTGGTTGGGGCTATTCCTATTCTCTGTGTGCAAGGGGGCAGTTGGTTGCAGTGGTGCCAACATTGTTGAGCTTGCCACTGTTGTGTGACCACCATTTAGGTGGATTCTCTTGGCTAAATTGAACATTTGTTGCTTGTCAAGCTCAGTCCTAACAAGGCCGTGTACCAAGTGAGAGGATTTTTCAGACTTTGAGAGAGAGTGTAGAGTGCATTGCTGTGGCATTAACCATTTCTTCCAGCCACTTGAGGCATTCAGAGGTGCTGCTAGCGCCCAGCTGTTCCAAGTCTTGTTCTAGAAGGTGACAAGGTGAGGAAGAAGATTGGATGGGTCAACAAGCATCATGTGATGTACTTTATTGAGGATTTGTATATGCTCCGCTGTGGTCCATCTGTCATATATACTTCTGTACACCCTTGCATTCCAATAGAGCCATTGTATGTGTGCAATGCTTAGTAAGTGCTGGATGAGTTGAAAAGACCATGATTTTATGAAACAATAGGACCCTGCACGTTAAAGGAAATCTTTCTGCTCATGGTGATGCATCCTTTGGGGAAATTCTACAACCCTCAGTGGTCATGGTCAGTAGCATATATGGCAAATTCAGGGCAGTCTGATATGATGCTTTGCTTTGTTGTGTGGCCACAAGCAAGTAAATGATCTAAAATTCCAAGGGATAAGCTGTTGTCCTCTTGTTTCTGCCAGCCAAGTGACAAGGGCAAGGATACACCATTAAACATAGCAATGCAACCCGGGTTGGTACATTGTGTAATGGGTAGGGTTGATTCAGTGGCACTTTCACAGCAGGGGCACATATTAGATATGTTGCTGTCATATCCAGATAGCATTCTGTTAGTGCCAATGAAGTGTGAGACTTCTATGCAAACCCACACATAATATTGTTGTGGAAATGTCCCATTGCATTGCCTAGTGCCTCAAAGACGTTTTTAATCAAAATTGGCCTCATCAGTGATGACTCCTGCAGATTAAAGTCCCGGGCCACCTCTTTCCCCCACTCCATCACCAAGTTGCACTTGAACAATATTGTTAATTTGTGTCCACTTTTGTATACCGGTATGTGCTCTATGGGTCAGTTAGAGCAAAGAAACCATTGTTTCAAAACTGCTCGTACCCATTCAAGATCCCCCCAATATCTTCAGATCAAAGATTGCTTACCATTGCTGGAGTAGTCTTTTCTGCTATGGTAGCATTACCCGACTTACCAGTTACATGCAAAAAATGACCACCGCAGCTGAGCAGACATCTTGAGCATATTCTTGCAAGTATTATCTGTCATGTATGGTGACTAGACTGTTGCGCTTCAATGCTTGAAGTACCCAACTGTCGTCATTGACAAGTTCCAAATCTCTCCATAAGCTCTCATAACTGCTAACATTTTATTCATAAGATTGTTCATAACACGACCACCATAAACAATCTTATAAATATTACCTCTAAATGTCAAAAGAATTTCAAAGAATTTCAGCGATACGAAGGTTGTTTTAAAATCCTTATGAACAAAACTTGTTTCTCTGCCACATTGTGGGGAAAAATTAAAAAATATCGCCTCCCAACTAAATAGATAAATTGGCAGCTAAACAAGTGCCTTATGAACATCGTTATGAACAGGATTAATATTTGTCCTGAAAATTCATCTGTCTTGGTATGTTTTCTACATAAAAAT
>JALLPD010008733.1:0-12703 GCA_036940065.1 Cyclotella cf. meneghiniana
AAGTCTTTTTCACAGTATGAGGACAACAATAAGCCTCTTGAGAAAATTATGCTGGACGCCTTTTAGGCCTTTTGTCCTTTTTGCATTTATGTCAAGATTTAATTTAAAATCTGAGTTGAGCTAGGTATCCAAGAAATCACATTATTCAAATTTGACATTTTTTGAATTATGGTGATTTTTATTATAATAATTATTATTATTTTTCTGATTTTGAAAAAATCTTAATAACAGAGACTCCGAAACGACATATTTTATTAATTTCGATTTTTTATTGGTAGAGCTATACATTGTTTTTAGCTCGGACAAATGGAGGTGCAGGCTATTCTCAGCCTTTTTAGACCACTTTTTACATTGTTGACCCCTTTTTTGCAAAGCCTGAGGGCTTGCAAGTACGAGACAAAAAAATTCATCAGGAAACTAATCGTTCATGATGATCCATTGGACTGGATTGTGAGTCCCGGATGAACCTAT
Organism: Cyclotella cf. meneghiniana; assembly: GCA_036940065.1. NCBI lineage: Eukaryota > Bacillariophyta > Thalassiosirophyceae > Thalassiosirales > Thalassiosiraceae > Cyclotella > Cyclotella cf. meneghiniana. The sequence continues at coordinate 472 of JALLPD010008733.1, forward strand.
TGCCTGTGCAAAGGTTTCTTTTATACTCCCCACTAAAACCTTATTTTTAAGCTAGAGTTCCCTAGAAATGTGATCTTATTGAAGAGCAAAACTTCAAGTTGATCGCACGGTCATTTTTATTTGATAAATACTGCTTGGGGGTCACGAGCTGACTTTCTTTGCCACGTAAGGCCTAAGAAAAGCTTTTTGGGGTCATTTAGACCATTGCAGCTAATTATTATGCACGCCTTTAGTCCATAGGGGCTAATTTTCAGTGCACAATCAATGAGATTTTTTTTGGTACTATACTCCGTTTTATTGCCGAGTGAATAAGAATGGATTTAAGATAAAATTTTTAACCTATTAGTGTGAGTCAAAAAAATTCTGACTGCATGTATTGCTCATGAAAAAAATCTTAGGGCAATATGCCACTGCGTAAAAAAATACATAACTTTGTGGTCTTTTTTTGTTATTTTTTGGTACTATACTCCGTTTTATTTCGAGTGAATAAGAATGGATTTAGGATAAAAAATTTAACCTAATAGTGTGAGTCAAAAAAATTCTGACTGCACGTATTGCTCATGAAAAAAATTCTTAGGTCAATATCCCAGTACTTTAAAATTCTGCCGATACGGCAGAATTTGGTTTTGTGCTAAATCGTAAAAATTAAAATTCTGCCGGCCGGCAGAATTTCATTTCGTACTAATTCCTGTGCCATCATTTTCTAACCTTAGTAACAAAACATTGGCATGGGCGACAATTGCTTCCAACCTTTCCTCACATGACACATCAACATTTGCCTAACCTCCACATTGCAGGCAGTTGATTCCAACTTTTTCTTAGCGTACACACATCAAAATAGTCCAACTACATCAAGATACTACATCTAGCTGTCAAGTAATCCAGCGAATAATTGCTCTGCCATGGTCCACCCTTTGTCAACACTTGTACCCCCACAGGAGGATGTTAGTCCTTCTGCTGTACCTAGGCCAACAACAAGTGAAACTGCTGCTGGAGGAGGCTCATCTTATGGTGTGAGAGGAAGAGGGGTTCGAACGCCTGGTAGAGGCAGAGTGGGTCAAACTGCTGGAAGGGGCAGAGGAGGACGAATGCTAGGCCGAGGTACAGGCAGAGGAAGAGGAGGAGATGGAAATCCTTTGATCAAGGAACTTCCTGCCAGTATAAGGTCTTGTGTTGAGGATGGTGGTTGGATCCTTCTTCAGAAGCCTAACATGTCTAAGTGCCAAATCATATCGGAATCCGAATATGCAGAGCAGTATGCATCACAGAGATTTAGAGAGACATACTTCAACATGGCAGACAGTTTATCGAAGTACTGTGTTCGTCACGGAATTGATAATCATGATGCAGCTGTGTTCACTGTGCTACTTTCAAATACTGCTGTAGAGAAAATTCGGATGCATACAACACAGCAACTTGTCAAAAATGGACATCACGCCGTAGCCACCATCACAGAGATGCACCAATTCTTTGGGACCATGTTCATTAGAAGCAGATTTCGAGTTTCAAATGATTTGTTCTTCGACTCATTCGGTGTTATAGTTGAATCGAAATACAATGTTACGCTAATGAAAAAAGACCGTTACATTGCTATCCTCAAGTGTCTTAGGGGCTATGAAGTTGCAGGGAGATGTGGTGATGATGACACCGAAGGCACTTGGTTTCAGAAAAAGAATCGCCTGCAAAAATTAGCAGAGTTAGAAAAAGTCATGTTCCAACCAACATTGGACATTGTTATGAACAGGAAATGTGGTGAAGTAGTCCTCGACGATGAGCTAATAGGTTCCCGCGCACGCGATGTCAACCAGGCAAGACAAACACACAGTCTAAGGAAAGCGGGCAAGGATGGAGTAGTTGCGGATTGCTTTGCATGCGCCCATACTGGAATTATGCTTGGGATGAGGTTACGTGTCGTTGGCGAGACAGACCAGAATAATGTGTTAGAGTTGTGCAAACGTCTTCCGGTTCTTTCGTCACAAAATCATGATGTACGACTAAAAATGGATCGTGGTTTCGGAGGAAAGAAGAACGTGACCACAGTTGGTGTTCTTGGGTACTCCATGAGTACCATCGCGCCAGAAATAGGATCGAAAACTCCTTTTATCTACCCAGATGTGGCACAGGATTACATCTCGAAGTTAAGGAATGCAAATGATCCAAATGTGGACGCAAAAGTAGCTTTGTTTGAGCAGTTTATTTTGGACGGATCTAAATACGGAGGAGCTCAAGTCAGCATTGCAAAAACAGATTGGCAGCTTAGAGAGAGCGGAAATGCGACTTGCACCATTTATGCATATGGGATCAGGGACATTTATAACAAAAAGACTCCTGTCAAACATCTGCGTTTCTTTAACAATGATCGTGACGTCAACTTAAGTACTGCCAATGTCTGGGTGGCAATAGAAAAGAACGTGTCCATAGATGGAAGCTATCTTTTTTCTGCGAGGCGTCCCTCCATGAATAGGATAATTGCAGAGTCAAAGCTACGAGAGAGTTGTGAGCCATATACCATCACACAGCGCACGGGTGATTGGTTCATTGGAAGGGAAATGCAATTCACCGGTACAGTTGGTTCATCTTTCAATGATGACGATGGTTATGCATCAGACGATGACGATTGGAAAGTCTCCATGTTAGATAAGTGCATAGATTCTTGGTTTGGTAGACATGCATCCAGTGATGTTATGAGGCAGGGGACTGAAAATGAGAACTTTGTATTGCAGCGATTGTCATGTGAGAAATGGATTTCAGATATCTTCGAGGTGGGTATGCTACAGTCAAAACGTGGTGGTGGCTGGCTTGCTGTTTCTCCAGATGCAATTGCAGTTGGGACAATTTCATCACCAGATGGCCGATTTGTCGAAGACGACAACGTCGTTATGTTTGTGGAAATTAAAACAAGACAGAGCCCTACTACAATAGAACAGACTCGCACAGCAAAGGATCGTCACGGCACTATTGTGTACTGTTCTTATGGGAGTGACACATTCAAAGATTGTGTTTTTAGCGAGAACAGGAAACAGCTGCTTCACCAGGCAATGGTTACGGGTTTGACATATGGAGTATATGTATCGGCAATCTTAGTTGATGGAGAGTCTGAAATCTGCCAGCTGGTCATCGTTAGATTCTCTGACGAAGAGAGAGATCGACATTATGATCGTGTCAACACGATAGGTCGACGATTGTTAGGTTGGCTGTACAACAATCAAGCACTGGATCGAGGTTACATGAGAGATGACGACTTCCCTGACTGGCTCACCGATGAACAACAAAATGTGTTTCGTAGTCGGTATCCCATGTGGTGTGCGCTGTATAATAAGATTAGAACCAGAGTAGTGGAAAATGATGGCAGTGTAGCGGATAGTGCAAATGCACCCACAAGTGATGATTCCTTCCATCCAATGAAACCGGTATCGATATTAAAACACTACCAACAATACCAGTACAACAAATCAAAATGGGGTCTTGATAAAAATACCGAGTTCAATGAACGGGTATTGGGTCACGGAATGCAACTCTGTGTCGAGAGTCTTTATATCATACGAATGGTTAATGCATTAGCTATAACCACGTGGCGACACTCCCAGTCCAAAGTAGTCAAGTGCTTTGTGATTGAATATGCACAGAAGAACAATGAAGAAATGCCATCCATGGAGCAGATACGCAAAAAGTTAAATAATGTGACCAATTCTATAGACGACTGGGTGATCGGATTTGGTGCAGATCTACTGAAGTATGCTGTGTTGCATAGGTTTAATGCTGCACTCTCTTCTATTCGCACCGTGCCGCGTGAATCTCGACAAGACTATGAGCTCATTGATCACATTGATAAGGAGGCAAAGAAGGGTAAATGGCCTATCACTTACGACCGTCTAAAACGCTTCTCGAATGATGAGCGGCTACAAGGAATAAGAAAGAGTAATAGTCGAGCATTGCATCATAAGCCTGTCCGTCTAGCAAAATCAAAAGGGGGAAAAGTTGCTCGACTAAATTGTGCGTTATGCTCCAAGACAAAAGGTAGTCGGCAACAGACAAGGTGGCAATGTGGCACTTGTGAGGTTCCACTGTGTTGTGAAACGTTTGATGCGAATGACGACGAATGCGACGATACATCAGCAGATCCTTGTCCAAAATCATGTTATAATTTGTGGCACGAAGCTGACAATCTGTTGGTAGAGCATGAAAAGCAACATGCATTAATGTGTACCTCGAAACAAATCAAAAAGCGAAAAACAACATGTCACGATGACAGTGGTGGTTTGCATGAGTTTGATGAAGATATCAATTACAACGATGGTGCAAACGAAAGTATGGCAGAGGTCGACGGTGGATGGAGTTCGAATGAACTTGAGGATGAAGCATTACGTCCTTTGCCCGAAATCAAAGTTGATACCAATCAAAACATTGTAGTGGACACATTGCCTGAAATTGAAGTTGATATGAATGAAAGCATTGTAGGTGACACATTTGGTTTGAATCTACGCAAAGACTGAGTTGGTTTTTAGATGAACAACTGCGTTTAGAATAAACAACTGAATAATTCACAATAACTACCAATCAAGCAAACAATACACATAAGAACTCCCGACAAGACAACCACCCCTACCCACACCGCTACCAACATTTGGCTTCAAACAAAACAACATTTTATTTTCCAAACTTTCTTTCCCATGTCGAAAGTGATCACAATGCATTCCTACCGGATACGCTACCATACTGTAATGATTGAAGCTGTTGAAGCAGCAAAGAAAACTGTACATAGCCTCATCACGATGCGATTTGTTGAATACCTTCCTGGCACTTTCCAAACTGGCAAGCTCAAACTTCAACAAACCAGTAGCAACAGAAGGCTTGTTACATTCTTGAAAGTAATTATTCAGACTGACAATGACGGAAACTGAAAAAGCTTTCAGGTAAATCATTTCGGCAATGGGAGGAAACATGGAAATGCAGGAGTCTGGCATATCGAAGGCTCCACCCGGCTTAGGAGGACAATAACTCCATATGACGAACTTCTTCTCTGATGCTGGGGTAGCTTTGGCGTAGCAAAATAAATAACGGTCTCCAGCTCGAATGATTACGCACCCGTGTGCAAATCGTGGTAAGACCGCTTCATGATGACACAAAAATCTCAATAAATCCTTGTCTGTCTCGTGGCTGACTTTCCCAGACGAGCCACATGTCCTTCTTATCTCAAACCCTCTTCTGCCTGCTAAAGACCTAACATGATTGTAAATATTGGCCGCAAAAACATCACGTTGCTGTTTCGTGAAGACATCATTGCAGAGCATACCACTGGGACGGAGAAGAATTAACTTCGGTGCTTTGGATTCTTCCTCCAATGTAAACTCTCCGAGAATTATGGTGACATTGCAATCGGCACTGAAAACAAAAAAAAGGAAAGCAGAATGAGATTGAACTCTGTTAAACTAAAAGAATATAAGCAAAGCGAGAAATAAACGGACACATACGCTATATCACTTTGCCCGAATATCTGTAGATCAGTGATGAAGTCTGGATCAAAATCGGTATCACCTTTCCAATTTTGGAATTCTGAACACTTTTTCACTTGTTTTATGAAGAAGACGTCAACGAAGACATTCATTGTTTTCTTGATATCTTCTGGCGATGTGACTTTGAGCACAATGCGCTCTTTGTCACTTGTGAATGATCGAAGGAGTTTCTTTTCGACGTCAACATAATCTTGAATTGTCTTGGCGTTCGTGTCTGAAATAACACCATGCATGATTGCCTTGGTGCTGTCTTCTGATGATTCTGCCAAGGCCATATGATCGCAACTGAAGTGATGATTTGTCGCGTCTCCCTTCACCAATAAACCAAATGGTGGAAATACCAAAGCACCTTGAAAGTTGTTCATGGTGTATTTTGGTCTTCGGGACTTCTTACGACTCTTGTTAAGCAATCCAAATATTTCAGATGTGTTGGCTGGTTTCATGGATGCTGGTGGAGCATCATCTTGAAAGTAAGCAGAAAGGAAGTTAACGGTGGAAGGATCGTTATCCTTGTGGTTGTTGAGAAATCTGCGACACTTCTTGTTGGCGGATTCATTACTGATCAAAACGAAATCAGTATCAGATGGATCTTCCTTTGAGAACTCAGGAGCCCGAGGAGGAGGAACAAAGGTACTCTTGGTACAGGATGGAATGGATTGCTTAAACGAGCAGCAAAATCCAAAGTCTACCTGTGGGTCATCAATTGTATTCAATGCTTCTGCCACTGACTTGAGGGCCGAGAATGAGGGATCATCTTGCTGGAATTCCTTGTTGCTTGTGGCAAGAAGCTGGGTTAGACCGCTGACACAGAAATTGCACACTTTCGAGCTACAATTAAGACATTTCACGTAGGTGACGTCTGTGGTCCTTGGCGGGGTGCCTGCGAGTACCTTGCGTGCGGATGTCTGCTGAACCGTGTCAGGAGAGCAACAAATGCAACCCTCTGACCACATGTTGTGTAGCAACTAAATGTAGCAACCACCCCAGAACTGCGCCTGATCTGAATCTACGTCTGCAAAGGGCGTTCAGAGGGTGGTTGCTACAAGAAGAAGGTACGAACAGTGGCAGATGATTGCAAGAGTTACTCTTAGCTGACTAAACTAAATTGGGCCAACACAAACAAAGGACTATATCACAGTTTGAAATGAAAAGAAAGTTTCAAATGTGATAATTAGTCAATTTGTTACATATAACTAATGAGATCTTTTAGTTATATTCAAAGAAAGGGTAATGAAGAAAACGGTCGTTTGTACATTTGCAATGGAACTCGATCGTTGAGGTAAAAAGAAACCATGGACGAATTATCCCACTCACCTGATGTAATTCACAGTGTGAACGTTGTATGCATTTTGACGAAATGAGCGCTAACGACAAGACGATCGTTAGCGACGGATCCTCTGTCCATACGAGGATCATTCGCGACCGATCGTGCGTGTTTGATCGGTGCGATTGATTAAGCACGATCGTTTGATTTTGACGATCGTGCTCGGTTGATTCGATGGAAATGATCGTTCTGTTGGAAACGATCGTTTCGATGAAAACGAGCGCTGCTGATGATACGAGCGCGTTACGAGCGTGTGTAACGCTAGTGACGATTCGCTCGCGATGAAGCAATTGTTTTGCGATTGTTTCAGTACATTTGCTTTCATTTGCGTTGAAAGAACATGTTGTGATGAAACTACCTGGAGGTAGGGGTGCTGTCAGAGCGTGAGCGAGAGGTGAGTGTTATGAAATTTCTACATACTACTCACATACCGCTGACCACTGGTATGTGAGTAGAATGTAGACCTTGGAATCAATCAATGGGGCTTAACCGAAAAAATTCTTGGCATTGCTTTATTTTCTTTTATTTTGGCACAGAGCATCGAACTCCTTTTGGAGATAATGTTGTTACAACCTCCGGGCCCAAGGGATTTTTTCTAAATTTTAACATAGGAATCGTCCACGAAATTCTGCCGGGGTGGCAGAATTTCAAAAGCCCCGTAGAAATATACCACGGCCACTTGAAATTCTGCCGTATCGGCAGAATTTTAAAAGTACTGGGATATGCGCGTGTTGGTCATGCAATGGGGAATCTATTCCCAGTGCGTTTAGTCGGAAAATGATGGTTTAAAGGCCCAAAAACAAAAGAGATTTTGCAAATTGTGGCGTTCTCTCTAGGTTGTGGCCTACTCATAGTAAAATACGTTAGTAGCACGGTTTCTTACATCAAAAAATAATGGGTGAAAAAATATATTGGAAGAAGGGTGACGGGCGCTAACAAGCCGCCTTAGAGGGTGGGGGGCGGCCACAACAACAACGTCATAGCATACGATAATTCCTGCGCATCTGTACGACGCAGCTTTCAGGTCTGAGGCACATTCCAAAAGCCAACATGGACAGCACGACGACGAACACGACAGAACCCAATCAACTCGATCCCCTGAAACAAGAGGAAGTATCATCGCAAGCCCTTCCTCCCCGTTCCATCGATGATTACTTGGAATCAGCCTATCATCATCCTCATCATCACGGTCAAGAATTCCCCGGCGTCGTGATGCAACGATGGAGATACTACATAATATTTCTCGCCCTGGGCATCGCCAATTCGGGAGATTCCGCCGAGATGGGATGCACCAATTTTCTCCTTTCCTCGGAGCGTTTTCAGAGGGAGGTGCGATTTTATTTTTTTGTTCCATAGATTTTCGTATTCCAAACTTTTTAAAGTTCAAAAATGCGCTTCGAAAAATGCTTCGACCGTCGTCTCCCCTCAGATCCTTCAAAACGGCGCGAACGACGACGGCCGCGCGGATTTCGCCGGCCGAGGAGCGGCCATCGCCGGAGCTCACTTCGCCGGAATGTTGGTCAGCGGTCTTTTGTCGGGGGTGTTGGCCGACGCGAGGGGCAGACGGTACACTCTTTTGCTGGGATTGGTGTGCAACGCCCTCGTGGGGGTGGCGTCGGCGCTGGCGAGGAACGCCGTCGAGTAAGGTTTTGGAACGTGATCGAAAATTACACTTTTTTTGGCGACGGCATGTAACGTGCGCGTTTCCGTTGCGTCGATTCACGGCAGGCTGTGTCTTTTGAGGTTCGCGTGCGGCTTGGGTCTCGGCATGGTCATTTCCGGCGTCGTCACGCTCTCTGCCGAGATTTCGCCGCCGTCCCGTCGAGGACGATTCATGACCCTCGTCGCGAGCTGTTATACATTGGGATTCTTGTATACAGCACTTTGGGCATTACTGATATTTAGGACGGGGTCCGGCAGCTGGAGACTATTTATGTTTGTCAATGCGATTCCAACGATTTGTGCGGCGTTTCTTGCGGTGATGTTCGTTCCAGAGAGTCCTAGATTTTTCTTGTCTCGAGGGAGACTCCGAGATTCCGTCGATGCGGCGAATATGATTGTGAAAAGGATTGGTCGTGATGGACAACAGCATGACTTGCTTACCGTTGAAGAGTTACGGCGATACTTATTTCGAGCCAAACAAATTGGAGTGACGAGTTTTCGTGCCAAGGAAATCACCATGGAGAATGAAGACAATCTACACCGTCACGAATATGGAACTCTCTACGAAGAGATTCGTGTGAGTCTTGTCAGCATGACCCAGGTCTTCACTAATAGAATGTACAGGATCACTATTCCACTGCAACTCACCTATGCATGTCTTACTTTTACTTTAGTCACAGGTGAGTCCTCGTGTATCACATTTGTTGCCTTGCAAAACATCACCCCCTCGATGAATCTTCCCCCCAATATCACCCTCAGGCGTGGCCACTTGGTGGACCAAAATATTTCAGGGTCTCGAACTTACCTCCGATGCCTACGCGCTCAGTTTTTACCACACTTTAGCCCAAATACCAGGTATGATGTTGGCATCGAGTCTCATCGACATCGTGGGTAGGAGGCGTTTGGTCATTCTCGGTTTTGGCGGAGGAACTGCAACGTTGTTCCTCTTTTCCATGTTTGCAAACTCGGTGCAGTCATTGGAAAACGACGTCCGATCGGCAGTCGCCCTTGGCTTGGCGTGCTGCTATTCGATATGTCTGTGCGTGGGGTGGTTGGCATTGGATTGTCTCTCCACGGAATCGTTTCCGACGAGGGTTCGAAGCACCGGCAGAGGAGTTTGCGTGGCCACCGGCAGAATTGCTGGCTTCGGCATTCAGTTTTTGTATGGACCCCTCATGAATGAAAATCGACTTGGATGCATGCTCGGTATTGCTTCCATGTTTGCCGTTTGTGGAGTTGTAATCTCGTATCAGACGACGGATACAACGAACGTTGACCTGCAGGATCACTGGGATGGTGGCAAGGCAATGGAACTTCCACGTGATGGTGTTACTTTAACTGATCGGCGTAAGTCCTACTTGTCTATGCAGTGAATAATGTTAAGGAATGTTTAGTTATGTAGACGCTCAAATCTGAAACTGAACAATTTTAGGTTACAAATTCCTGTAAGATCATACGACTTTTGTGTCGTTTCGATTTTGACTCCCTCTATTCTCAATAATGATGTACTTCGAAAGTAACACCATTTCAAGTCAGTCATTTTCTTGTCTATGCTGCACGTCAAAGTTTCTGAGTACCGTTACTATTCACATTATCACTATCCAAAAATTGATTCAAAAGATCCCTCATCTCTCTGTATTGCTCAACATACTTTTCTCGTTCGGACTGAAACTCTTCGATGGCGTTTGCCCTCTCTTCTTCCGATTGTTGCAGCGCCGTTCCCAATTCCTCGATTTGTTGTCGAAGACAAAGTATGAGACTGGAGCCTTCCTCTTCCTCTCTCGAGACATTGTTTCCAAGACCATCGAGGGAGGTATTCGAAAATAATGGCGACGGACTCGCGCACGTCGGCATGGCACGTTGGCATTCCATCGATACCGTATCGGATGGCATGTCCCCCCGCGGACAGAGGATACCCCTCGACGGAGCCACGTTTTTTTCTCTCCGCTCGGCGGCGATCGATCGAACGATCCCCTCCAAATAATGCAGGCGCGCCATCATGCTTTCCTTGCTAAGGTGGTGCGTTTGCCTCTCGCGGTCGAGCGCGGCCTCGAGGCGCTCTCCGTCTTGTTCCAAACGAGCGATCGTCTCGTTCTGTTGTGCTACTTTGGCTTCGAGCATTTCGATCGTTTTGGATTTTTCTTCGGTTATTGATTTGTGATTTTGCGTCATTGTTTCGATTTCGCGACGTAGCTCGCGACGCATTCGTTCGTGATGCGAGGTACTCGATGATAATTGTCGGCGGAGACTACTGACTTGGTCGCGCAGGTTGTCGAGACTGTCACGGGGGGCATGACCCACGCTTCCGCGATGCGAGGCTAGCACTTCCATGAAACCTCTTAAACACGCCTTGTATTCATCCACATTAACGCCGTTTGCTGTCGTATCCTTTGTCGTAGAAACATCCTGTCTCTGTGGCATGGAATCCTGGTTCCAACGTGTCCATTCCTCCTCGTACCCCCTTCGAATCTCCTCAAAACGCCATTCCAATTCCTCAAACAACCAAAGAACATCGTCATGACTTGTCGCCGTCTGTGCCATTTCGTTTCTGTGTTGTTGTTCCACGTAAAATCCCTCGAGGAGGGCTTGAAATTCCTTCATGGAATCTCGCAGGAGAGGCGCGCCGTGGTTTGTTGGTTGTGTTGCGTGGGGTCGGTAGGATGGGTCGTACGTCAGCATATAGCGCTGCGATGAATTTAACGGTGGATTCGAATGAGAATTGCTGCCGTCCCCGTCATCGCTGCCGCAATCGTTGACGTCGTCGTCGTCGGACAGAAGATTTTTGGCCCGTTCCAAAAGATGCGCGACGCGATCGTCGTCTGCAGTTCGAAGTTCCGAAGCTCGGATCGACGCATCGCCGCATGCATCGCCGCACGCGGAATCGTCCTCCCGATGCAGCGCGTCCACCATCGAACGATCCACGTCCTCGCCGCCGTCCCCGTCCGACGTCTCCGCGATCGTCCCGATGGCATGCTCCAAAAAACACTTGGCCACCCCTCGCTCGGCCCGTTCTCTCCGTTCCATTTCCGACCGCAACGCATCCTGCAATTCCCGAATATGATTCAAATACAACCCTCGATCGGCTTCGCGCGTCGTCGGCCCGTCGCGGAGTTCGTCGAGTCGACGTTGCGATTCGTGCCATCGCCGCAGCAGTCGCTGATTGGTCTGTCGTTCTTGGGCCAGACGTCGTCCCAGTTCGCCGGCGCGGGAGGAGGGCGACGCGGTCGCGGTGGGGGGCGCAGGGTTGTGAGGAGCGGGATCATTGCTTTCGGACGTGGATGGTGGAGACGTTCGGGATCGATGCTGCATCGTTCCGAGACGAGGATAGACGAGTGCCAGTTCTTCCCGAGACGAAAGATTTTACACGAAGCGTCGGAAGGGGGCAGGGACGGGGGCCCCTCCCGCTAGAGCCAAGCCATATTGTCCCATTTTACAGGTCTCTAGACAGTAAGAGTTTTTACCAAATCTCAACGTCATAGTAAAAACCTACAGAACAATCTACGGTGTATAAATCAGTGCAAAGGCCATAATAAAGAGAGAGAAGACCACTCTTTACAAAATCTTACATATTTTGGGGACATTTTTGTTTTGGGGGCCATATCAAACCTCTTTTCTCCGATGAAAACCCGAGGGGATGAATAATTGTCAATTGTGAGTTTAGACATTTATCAACAGTTTCAGACAGTAGATTTAGTTTAAGCAAGACTGCTAGGACATGCAGTTTTGAAATCTT
>JALLPD010008847.1:0-12962 GCA_036940065.1 Cyclotella cf. meneghiniana
TGCCGATGTCAACGACAATGATTGCGGAATTGTGCCAACATACTTTTCTTTCACTGTGACGAATTGGGTGACCACAGGAGAAATAGACGACGAAGGCCAACCTTTTGTGAATGCAACGGAAATGGTAGTTAACAAGTTCCCGATATTTTTAGAAGGAGTTGTACGCATGATGAAAACCCTTAATGATCCACGAGATGCCGAACAAATTTATAAGAGCGTGAAGACGTCTGGATTGCACGATGCTGAGCTTGGGATGTATACCCTCTCTGCAAGGTACGTCAAGTTTCATAACCACGGTTAAAGCCACGTTCTCATCATATTGTCAATCCTTAACATTGTCATATTTGGTGTGATTGATAGTCTAAAGGGACAAAATGTTGATATGGGACGCATGATGGCCTTTACTCCGTAAGTGCTCTGTGCTTATTTGTGTCCATCCGTTGTGTGTGTGTAGTGATTAATAGCAAGTGCTGGTACAATCATTGTTACGCGTAGCGGTTGGTTGGAAAATCAAGCGATATGGCTTCATATGTCCTACAAATATTACCTCGAAATCCTGAGGAAAGGTCGGTAACTGTCAAAATCATAATTGCTCTACCCTTTATCCTAGTGCATCCATTTGAACAGATGTGATATTTCCATCTTACACACACCAAATTCAAGGTTTGTACACAATTTTCTTCGAAGAGATGCAATTAGGAATGCTGCCGTTTATAAATGCCGAGGCATATGGACGATCACCAGTCGAATGCTCCTCATTTATTGCCTCCAGCGCATTTGACGATCCGAAGCTTCGAGGACGAGGATTTCTTGCACGACTCAGTGGATCTACCGCTGAATTTCTCAGCATGTGGTCATTGATGATGATCGGTCCAACTCCTTTTTTTGTTAACAACGAAACTCATTTGCTCGAGATGCAACTCGTACCTGCAATTCCCGCATGGTTTTTCCAAGAAGATGCTACCACATCGAAAGGAGATCATAAGTATTACGTGGAGTTCAAACTATTTACCTCCATTCAAGTCATTTACTTCAGCAGAGAGTCAATCGACATATTTGGAACAAGCCCAATAGCGTATGAGATCGGTTTGCGCGATGGGTCGCTCATCAGAGTCGATGGACCTACGATTCCAAATAATCTTGCCATTATGATCCGACGAGTTGTGTTAATTGATTGTATTCATGCGTACTTCTGAAAACTTAGAAGCGAGTATAATCTTGTTGTATAATTTTTCAACTATAGGTACATCTTAACTCATATAAACTAAGAAGTCCAAAGAGGCATGAAATCGGTTTACGCGATGGGTCACTGATCAGAGCTGATGAACCTACAAAACCAAAGAATCTTGCAATTGTGATCCGACGATTTGTGTTAGTTGATTGTATTTATGCATTCTCCTGAAACTTTAGAAGGGAGAATAATCTTGATGCATAATTTATCCACTACACCTGTATTCATGTAAACTCCAAGACTGCCGTTCTAGATTGCCTTCAAGAGCTTTGCTTCGTGGTAATCACCGCATGTCAATGCAAATGCCCCTAAGGGATTTCAAAACATTGTCACACTCGTTCTCTCAGAAACACTATCCTCTTTCCATCTAAAACCTGAACTCAAACGTGCTGCTCTGACTCTCAAGCGACAGGCGTTTCTTATCACGCTTGCGACTCATAGAATACGACTTGATCCTACGAGTTTTGGGTGCATTCCGAACCCCCCATGGGATTGCCAATGGGCCAACGTCGCGTTGGACAATACTTTCACATCCATCAAGGTTGACATCCAAGATTTCGCCTGTATTTACAACGGTGCCAACTATCACATCTTTTACGTCATCATTGCCATTGAACGAGGACGACATATCTTTGGGGCTATTTGTGATGGTTGAGGAAATATCGAAATCCCTCTGAGTGACTTGTGGCTTCACAAGATGATCGTCCTTTGCATTCTCTTCGAAAACTTGACTATGATGGACTTCTATCTTCTTCTCGGCACGAGCCGACTCACGAAGCCGTTTGCTCCTTCTGGGACTGGGATCTGTGATAGTGCGACGAGTCCTTTTCTTGACAGCTCTAACTGGTGCCTTCAATTTGGTGGCTTTGCTTGGCAGTGTGGCACCTATCTTTGAGTGAATAGAAGTAGGAGTTGCGCTGACACTTTCTTTGAGATTGACATCAGTGGTCGAATCTTTTGCCGAGTCACTGTTCATCCGTTTTACAGCCGACAGAGACGGGCTGGAATTCTTCATTTTATGTGATGAAGAATCTGCCTTTTTCTGAGGAATCCCCTTTGCCTTGCTATTACTGTTTTTGATACGAGGGGTAGCCTTCCTGGAGAATGGGGTCGACACTGAAATTCCCGTACGCAGCTCCGAATGTTTTGAAAAGGTAGATGATATTTCTTTCGCGGCACTCTTTTGAACTCGCGGTGTTCTCCTAGAGACAGGAGTCGGAGAGATGGATGAATTATTTCGTAGACTGCATTCATCGTCTTCTGAATTGTCCTCTACCTCGAGTGTGCCTTCAATGCCGCTGGCAAAACGAGTGACAGCGCCCATCATAGACTTCACTGTTGGCGCTTCAAAAATTTCCAAGGGACTCCTACGGGCAGCATCGCAGTCACTCGGTTTCGCATTTTCTTTGTCCACAAGGTTTGACGCCCACATATCGAAATCATTCTTTGCTGCATCAACCACATCCTGCATCATCCGATGAAGATGTGTCTCGACACCACGAGACTCTGCCTGCAGCGTCTCAATAGAACACTGACACTCTGACTTGAGATCTCCTCCGGCCTTCTCCACCAACTGAAGCAATTCCGTCTTAATCACATGGCCTTCTTTTTCCAAGGCGTCGATTTCAAGCTTTCCACAAACTTGAATGCTTGCCTTACAGTCATCAACGAGCCGACTAATTTGCACTTGGATATCTTCCTTAGAGTCATGAATCAATTGACAAAGGCGATCTCGTTGATCTTGAGATGATGTATTCAATTCAAGTAGAGAGCGCTCTATAGTTTCCTTCACCTCATTTGCCTTCGCCTCGATATCCTTCGTTGCACGTTTTACCAATTGAGTAACATCTTCTTGATTGTTGATCATCTCGAAGATTTCGCGTCTTTGACTAGCAAGCGATTCCTGCGCCTGAAGGAGTTCGCGATGTTTCGAATCTATCAACTGACGCTGCTGTTCCATTTCCTTCTTGGTCACATCCATTTCCTTCTTGGCAGTTTCAATCCGGGCCAAAATATCGTCAGCTTTTTGCTGAAAGTTGATGACGTCATCTGTTTGTAGTACAGACATCTTGTTCGGATCGTAGGTCGATGCACTAGTTTTGGTGTTGGCGTCGTCATCATCGTCATTTTCAATGGTCGCATCTTGACCGTTGGATGACTGCGACAACTGAAAGGAATCGATCCCGTGTGTTTGCTTGATGGGGACACTGCACTCAACGACGGATTCATGGTCATCATTCTTCTGCAAAAACGAGGCGGTCTCTTTCTTTTCTTCCAATCGTGTTTTAGCAGACCTGTCCAACGGACTGGGCAGCTGCTCCTCCGAAGCGTCCCTTGTAATGCCACTAGATGATGCAGCGTATCCCATGTGCTGTCGCGGAGTAATCCTGGCAGCATTGGCGACGGGCGACTGCCCTAACCGAAGCTTCCGCAGAGGAGTCATGGCACTCGCCGCCACAGACCGCACAGCATGTGCGCTCCGTGCCACGAAGGAGGAAGGAGTGCTTATCGAGTGATGCAAGGTACTGGTCGCAACGGTGGCGAAGGCGCGTCGGCTGGATAGGGTCTGGAATGGATGGCGCATCGAGAGCGACTGTTGAAGTTGCGGAGGGGGCATTTGCTGCTGTTGAGGCGCGGGGCGCACGACAAGATGAGTGAGTTGGATTCTTGCTCGTTTGTCCCGACGAGGCGTGCTCTTTGGTGGATCTTTGCTGGAATGCCTCGTGCTGAATCGCTGTTGTTGTTGGTGTTGCTGCTGCTTCTGGTCGGTCCTTTGCAGCGCGTAATTATTTCTGGGAGGCAACGGAGTGAGCAGCGGCTGACTCGATTGGACAGAATCGTCGTCATTTGTCTCCTCAGTCGACGCCCCCGTCTGCCCGCTCGGGCCTCCAACGGCGTCATTGTTTGTCGATGGAGTGTTCGCCTGCTTCGAGCTGGAATATCTTCCAAATTCTCTCGTGCCACTCAAAGGCCGTCCCCTCGATTCCATTGCGACATTGGCGGTGGCGGCGACACCGCTCGATCTCAGCGAGAAGAATGAACCCTCCCCCGCACTGCACTGACTCATCGTAATCTGACTGAATGGATATTCCTCGGCATTCGAGGCATGGATGGATCCTTCGATGGGGGCGGATTCTTCGCAGTGGAAGGCGGCGCTTTCGTTCTGATCCTTTTTTCTGTTGTCGACGACGGAGCGTCCGTCGAGCTTGTCATTGTATCGAACCAAAGAGACACGGCGTTGGCTGAAGCGACGGATTCCATCTCGACGATTGCTTGAATGGTCGGCGGCGGCGGAGCGGAACGCGATGGAGGACTGGCGTGCGTATGCCGACATTATTTTACGAGCTTGTTGAATGATTCGACGCCGGATTTTCGGTGGAGATGAAGTTTGATTTTAAATTAATTGATAATGGAATATACGTGGACGCCGTTGTTCATTGTGCGATGAAATGACGGGACGTGGCGAAGGTGAAAAGGTAAAGGTGCAGGTGGCTGCATGGCAGAACATAATGGGGCGCAGCGGGGTAGATCAAAAAGTGGGCAAGGTGCATTCAAGTGGGCTTGGAACTATTGTACTATACGTAAGACGATCATCGGAAGAGCAGAGAATGTGATTGATATTGTACAATAACACTGGTCATCAGAGTTTTTTGAGCCCGATGCTGAGAGCGGGTCAGGAGCGGGTCTACCGTATATCTCGGTTCATAAGAGCCGGAAAATGTCAAAAGATACTTCTGTATTTATCTTATAATCCGTACGAAGCTAGAAATGCTAACACGACGAAAAAAGATTAGTATCCATCTTAGTTACCATAATACCCCGTGGTACTGTAGATNTGCTAACACGACGAAAAAAGATTAGTATCCATCTTAGTTACCATAATACCCCGTGGTACTGTAGATCGCGCCATTTTTGTTTTGCTTTGGCGGCCAATTGGTTCTTGTGCCCCACTCATTGCCCTCTTTTTTAGCGCGCCATCCACCCATCACCAGCTCCGCTCCTCTTTCATCTCCCCGACCACATCACAGTTCCAACATTGTCATTGTCAGATTTGTTCATTGCACATACAAATCAATTCAAGTATAAATGAATTCCTCTCACCCTAACCAATCCTTCATCATGGACGGCCACACTAAAGGTACGTCAAGCCGGAAGTCCTACGAGCTGAAAGACAAAAGGCACATCGTCCAGCAAATTGATGGACTGGTTGCGGGCGGATTTTGTAGTCGCCGCAAAGCTTGCGCAGCCGTCGGCATTCGCCCATTGTATTACACCCGCTGGAAGAAGGTTCTCGAAAAAGCGGACGAGTTGAACTCCAGCACAGAGTTCGTGCCGTACAATACGAGAGGCACATCTCGCAAGATCCACCCAGGCCGTGAAAGTGTTCTCGCGCAAGTCAAGGAGCAGCTCCGAGCTTTCACATTCAAACTTCGTGAGCAGGGAGTTCAAGTCACCAATAGGATGGTGATGCGAGAGGCCGGGCGCCTTCTTCCCGCATTCAAGGCAAAAACGCGCCGAGCACAGGAGTTGGCGGTACATCGCTTTACGCGATCAGTCGGTCTCGCGTACCGTTGTGCGACGCACACTGCGCAGAAACATTTCATGGATACGGAGGCGTATTCCAAAGACTTCATTGCTGTAATGAAGTCAAAGTTGCAGGGACGGAACCTGGACGATGTGCTGAATATGGATCAGACACCGATCCCGTTCTCATTCCACTCCAACACAACTCTAGAAGTGATAGGAGCGCGGACGGTACATGCCCGCGCTTCAACCACGGACACGAAGCGTGTTACTCTTGCCGCGACAGTCACGGCAAGTGGGAAGATGTTGACACCCTTCGTCATCTTCAAGGGTAAGCCTCAAGGACGGATCGCTAATCGCGAATTCGGGACGTACCCGGAATCCGGAAGGTACGCATGCCAAGACAAGGCGTGGATGGACGAGGCGAAGATGAACGAATGGATCGACACCGTCCTACAGCCGTGGAAGGCGAATAGAGACGAAAACAACCCGTCGGTCGAACCACCCATCCTAATTCTGGATGCGTACCGTGTCCATCAGATGGGTACGGTAGTGAATCGGATCCAATCCATGGGGATTGAGGTCGTTCACATCCCGGCGGGCTGCACGTACTTGTGCCAGCCCATTGACGTGGGTATTAACAAGCCCATAAAAAGTCGTCTTCGTCAAAAGTGGGAAGACTGGATGACGGAAGGCGAAGGAATTGTGGACGGGGTTGCAAAGGAACCGTCCCGTAAATTGGTGGCAGAGTGGATAATTGAAGCATACGAAAACATTACTGAGGACATTGGCCGAAATGCGTGGAAGCGAAGGGGGTACGAATGGGTGTAATTAATGAATAGGTCTAATAATTTTTAATGAGAGGCAAAATATTTGAATGTAACAAATGACATTTTAATTTAATGTTTAACATAATATCAATTGAAACTTTTTTCAATTACAATTCGCCGACAGTTTCTGCGTATGCGTAACCGCGGTTGCGGTGATACAACGCACGCACACTACTGTTTCCGGAGTCCGGAAGAAAGACTTCCGTGATCCGGAGCAAGCAACCATCAAGACGAGAAGCCATGCTACCAATGGCATACTCACGCGCCGTGAAACAAACTCGGCAACCATCTGTGCCATCGTCACACACTGCGTAGCCCGCGAGGTGTGTGCGCTCTACTAGGCGCAAGCGCACCAACCTCCCCACACCATTACCCGGTCCCTCGATCAGCGCATTACCACATCCAAAAGGATGTGCAACACAGCTGCGTCCATGATCGTCTGGGAGGAAGCCGACAAGAACGATTTTCACCATTTTTTTGTTGTGTTTTGTTGTATGGTGTGTACCGTGATGTGATATGTTGTGATGTGAGTTTAGCGGGATGTAGGCAGAACTCAGCAACCAACCGGAGTTATAGGGACCTGTGCATATCGGCGTGTTGCTGTCGAGAAGGAGAATTGATCTATGACAGTTTTAGAATGTCCGGGCCTCATTTACTAGGTTAAAAACACAAATGTCATGAAAATNATTGATCTATGACAGTTTTAGAATGTCCGGGCCTCATTTACTAGGTTAAAAACACAAATGTCATGAAAATCGGGGAAATGGATCTTATAATCCGTGGGCTCTTATGAACCGAGATTTACGGTAGATTCGGGAGTTTGGTTCGGATTTGGTTCGGATTTAGCCAAAACAAATATCTGGATGTTTGGCGTAAAAATGAATTACCGCAGGCACCCAGTCAAGTAAGAGGTAAAAGTTACATTGTTACATTTTATGGTCAAAACGGTGATTTGGTGGTAAAAAAATCGCAGAAGTAGCATACCATACGCTGCGAATAGAAATGCCAAATGTTCGTGTCGGGTTATTCAGTCCTTACTCAGTCGTAGCCGCCTCAAAAAGAAGAACATCATCCTCCACCCACCATGGTACCGTTTTCATAACAGCAACACATCATGAATTCCGAAATACTCGCCATAGCCGACGAGGTGGCAACCTCCCTGGAGTGCCAATCTAATACTTCATCTCACGATAGAGGGTCTCTCCCCTCCCCCATCACGCTCTATCGCACCGGTCGTGTTCTATTCGCTTGCGTTATCGATGACAGTGATGATTCATCGTCGATAAGGGAGACCTTCGAGCAGTTGATGTCGGCTCTGCCCGAGGAATACCTTCGAACAACGTTACTACATGAGTTGCATGTGGCATTTGCCAGTTTGATCCTGTCGTTTGCCTCGACATCTAGCTCGAGTAGTGCGATCTCGTCAACTCCAGATACCTCATTCATTCATTCGATGGTGACACAGGTCTCAAATCATGTTGCATCGCCCACTTCTTGTTCATATAAAGACATAATCGTAGGGACCGAATCATTATGTGGGATCTATCTTTCATCAGAGACTTTATGTCGTTGTTGTGGGGGCTTGGAGCTCACTGATCTACCCGATCACGCACGGCTAGTAAATGAATTGGACATCTTGTTCGCATCATTCTGCTGGATTTACGAATACTTATTATCGCAATCACCAGGACAGGACCAAAATTCACTTGCCATACATGACTTGAAGAAGTGTATATTAAAAGCAATGGCCATGATACTTGTTCGGGGGTTACTTTCTACGACAACAACAACCAAGTCCGATGAAGACGAGCAATTAAGTGCCATCATGAATGTTATTCAACGATTACAATTGTCTGGAGGCGAAAGCAGTGCAGTCGGAGATATGTTACATATGGAAGAAAATCAAAAACACTCTTTTGTGAATGCTCTCTCTGCTAAGTATTCAGATGGTCCTCAGTTGCAATACACGCTGGCAATGCTGCGTGGGTTCCCTCGTTCGGATTCTAAACCTTCAGCTTCAAAACCTCACGGAATATCACATCGTAGTGTGTTGCAAGAAGCGAAGTCAAAACCTCAACAACTACACCAGAACATGACGGACATCCAGATCGGTCACGTCCGAAATGTTTTACCCGATCTAGGCGAGGGATTCATTGAAGAAGCTCTGAAATGCTACAACAACGACGTCGAGAGAACAATAGACGCACTACTTCAAATATCAGATGACACCGCCGCAAATCACAACATACCCCCTCGTCTTCTCACCCTTCCAAAGAATTTACCGCGAAAGCTCAAAGATCTTCCGGATCACTACACTGCCAATGTCAGTATGCATCGAGGCGCCACAGCTAAAGAGGATGGAAGAGAACATGTGGAACGGCAAAAACAATATGTTAAGGAGGCCGAACGACGGGCAGAGGAAGAAGCCTACTTGGTTGAAAACGTTTCTCGTGCATTGGGAGGTTTGAGAGTTCAAGAGATTGGCGATGGGCGGGAGGGCCAGAAAGACTTTGGAGCTTCCAATAACGACAACGAGTATGATGATGACTACGATGATCAATATGATGGTGTAGGAGACGATGGAGGTATGGCAGGTGGGATTGGTGGGTTGGATGAAGGTTTGTACGATGTTGATGTTCACAATGTCCATCAACAGTATGGCGCCAGGAACGAACAAGACATGTGGCGACAATATAACAAATTGATTAAAAATGTCGATGCCGAGTCTCAGTTTTGGGTATGTTTGATGTCACGACATCTGTGTATTCACATTCTATCCATAGCAGTGGCTCACTTGCGTGTGTCTCCAACTTTGCAATATATTCCTAGGAGGAAACACGAAATCTTAACCGTCAAGGCGGACACAAGCCAAGCAAAAGCATTTCGAATGACCAGAACATTGAGGAGGAAGGCAATGATGGAGACAGAAAATATCGTGGACCAGACAAGGGCAGAGGAGGTAGACTGCTTGGACCTGACGGTAAGTACTTGCCTATTCAGCGAGGTGGTAAGAAAGGAGGAGGCAGAGGCAGTAATGCGAGTACTCCTGGCGATGCCGCAAATTCTGGTAGAGGCGGTAGGGGGGGAGGAGGTAGTGATCGAAAAGGAAGAGGAGCAGCTGGGGATTCGAAAGATCCTCATGACAACGCAAAAGAGGGGCAGAAGAAAGATGGAGACGATCTTTCAAAGGTTCAGAAGCGTCGTAAGAATGACAACAAAGCAAAAATTGGCAATCATCACCGAAAGGATAGAGCGACCAAGAAGGCATCGGGTGGCATGATGTTTTAACCTTAGATATTACCATTAACGCTATTATCTAGCTATAAACTATGCCCTTAATACTACATTTTGTCTACATTAAATGGAAAATTCCAATCAAGGTCTACGTGCTGCGGATGAGGTCCACCCAAGCTCAGTCCATGAACAGCTATGTCACGCTGACGCATGTCAGCAACGGCTGCCCGTAGTTCCTCTAAAAGCTCCCTCGGGTGCTCGCTCGCTGTACCAAACTGCTGGTCACTCAGCCATTCACCAAGTTGCTTAATACCTCCGTTTTTCCCCCCAACGATGTTCGCAAGTGTAACATGTGCCATCCAAGGGGCAGAATGGTGTTTGTTGCGCTTTTGCCGTTGCCTACGCTTTTTTACCTGCATGGACACTGGCTTTCTCAGTAACGGAAACTCGAACTCTTTTTGAATATAAGTATGTACGTCTCCGGCATGATTGTTGCTCGCTTGCTCTGGTTCACTCTTTGGAGTCATTGCCAAGTCGCATAATTCTTCATACAACTCATCTAAATCCGAACTCGATGCAAATGTGGCCACTATCAAATTTCTTCTCTGTGGAGGGAAGACATCAAGAGCTTTCAATCTAAGTGAATAATTTGGCGCTTCACCATGACTGTTGACTTTGCTGTTGATGCCACACAGTTTCTCTTTCAGCTTCGAGTTCCATAAGGTAACTTGTTCCGAGGGCATTTCATCGAGTTTTCTCCCGCAAAAGAAGTATGTCATGTGAAGAGAGCGAAGAGATCTTGATTTGATTTTCAATTTGGGTAAAGGCCTCATCGTCTGTGATAGAGTACTGCTTGTTACAGCGTCGTTGGAATTGGATTGCTGGTCTGATGATAGTTGGGTGGTGTCGACGTTGATCTTGTTTGGGCAGTTTGGAAGTTCTTGAATTTCGGATGCATCCGCGCTCTGTTCCCAACTGGATTTGAGCTTTTGCATCAAGGAATGCAGAGTTTCGAAAACAGCATCGTCCATGACTATTTTGAGATATGAATTGTAAAGTCTATCTGCGGCGGGACTGTCGTCCAAAAAAGGCAAAGTTTGCCGTCCGTCTCCGTTTCCTCCGGAGGGGTTTCTGTGTTGTTGTGCCTGCTTTTGATTATCTCGACATTGATTGTTATCACTTCTCAATGTATCTGGAGAAGTGGAATCACTTTCTCTGACGCAGTTCATATTGTTAAATCTTCTCGCCAAAGAGTTCCTCCTTCGGGAAGTCGTGAATGTACAAGTGCTGCATTGCGAATGAGACCAGTTCAAATAGAAATAATTTCGTGGTATGTGGAATCGAGTGGAAAATGCGTTTGAAGACGACGATACGATCAACCAAATCGCAAAAGAGCTCGGTCGTATTACATAGGAGTTCATTTGGATTTGAGATATGAATGATGACTCAACTCGTCGTCGCAAAGGGACGATTCGTGTGCCTTATGTTCTCTTTGTTAGCATGCTGA
Organism: Cyclotella cf. meneghiniana; assembly: GCA_036940065.1. Lineage (NCBI taxonomy): Eukaryota > Bacillariophyta > Thalassiosirophyceae > Thalassiosirales > Thalassiosiraceae > Cyclotella > Cyclotella cf. meneghiniana. The sequence continues at coordinate 11,327 of JALLPD010008847.1, forward strand.
ATAATGATGGATGTACCATACACATGGACGAAGGAACAGGACGAAACTGGGATTTAAGTTGACAGCACAAGTCGCTGATTTCCAGTCGAAATGCGACTTGTGGTTTTAAAGGTATCTACAATTATTATCATAGACAACAATACCACCATTCATGTTGTGGAAGCCAAATTTTGTTGTATCTTTTTGAAAAGCTTAGTTGTATGGGAAGCTGAGAATCAAGCTTTTTTGACAAGAAGTTGAAGGAAGTGTGGATGAAAAGATGAAATTCAATATTCAATAGATCAAACATTTTTGGCTTTCATTTTTAATTTGCACTCTCTCAGAAATGTCAACAGTGCTTGAACAAGACATCTTAAATGTTGAAAATGCCGCAATTCAATAATTTCAACTTTATAAGAAATTTGTGCCTTGTTACTTAGGGGTCAGAGCAAAAAACTAGGTGTGTGGTATGAGTATTAGCATTCCTCGGTAACTATCATCATTGTCACTCTCTAGTGTTTACTATACTGTGCTGCCCCATTTTGAGGTTAGAGGCTATGATCTGTTTGCTGTTGGAAGTGTATGAAGTGAAATAAGATGCCTTATTTGTGAGAATTTCAGCTTTCTTGGAAATTTCAGCCATTTTGGACAGAAATGGCTGAAATATTCAAAAAGATGACAAATCTCGAATTTCAGCATTTTCGAAACTTAAAGCCATTTCACAGAGGAACCAGTACTTGATCCATGTGAAATCAAGAATCTCTGCATATTCAAAAATCTCAGTCATTTGGCTGAAATGTCCAGAAAAGCTGAAACAATAAATTCAGCTTATTTAGAGCATTAAGACTTTTGATTCACGTCTCAGCAACAAGGTTGTGACCGACGTATTTTGTACTATACTAAGAGATACCAGTGCATGAGCACAAACGACAGCAAGTCTTGTTTTTACGCATGAATCGCCAATTGAGGGTTCGATTGGTGTGTGCATTTGCCCATTGGACATGGTCAATACACAGATCAGGCTTTTCTTTGTGCTATGGTATGTGCATGAAATCTGCATGCACTAATAATAATTTTAGGCTGAAACTTACAGAAAAGCTCAATGAGTTTCAAGTTTTCTACTTCTGTTACCCTTCTATTCCAAATGGATGAGTAATCAAATTTCTTTGTCAAGTGCCTAAAAGGCAAAAATTTTATTTTCATTCTATTTCTCTCATCTTCAAACATTAGTTGTATGAGAAACTCAGGATTTCCCCCCCTCCTCCTCTTCCTCCTTCTTCTCTTTCTTCTTCAGTGTGTATTTTTAAGTTCTACTTTCACAAGTATTATACTATTTTTGAACGTGATTACCTCACAAAAATACACAAAGATATTAATTAATATTATATATATAGGTAATAACTAACAAATATAAACTTTCTACCTTTTTACTTATAAACTTTTAATGTGGTGGGAGCGCGTCAGGATGTGAGGCACAAGTGAAGTGTGCAAAGTGTGTGTTTCGTGCTTGCTCACTCACAAACACTCTACCTCTACCTACCTAGGCCTAGTGCCCCAGTTGCAGAGCAAAGCCAACTGGAAACAGGACCAATGGCATGATTTGCGGTAAAAAATCATAACTATAGTCATATTCACAATCAATTACCACCATTTAGCC
>JALLPD010008926.1:0-10599 GCA_036940065.1 Cyclotella cf. meneghiniana
TACCAAAAAAAATTGGCAATCGAGAGAATAGTACCCGTGGCTGCAACCAGCCTTAGCATCATCTGAAATTTTTTTATATACACTAGTTCCCTCAACCCCAATGTGAAACTTTTGCCAACAAGCCGCTGCAAAAAATAATCTGCCCCTACCATAATCACATATTGAATTTTTTTGTCGTCCCATCCCACCCTATCACATCCCATAATCCCATCTCATTCAGGCATTCACATTATTTTTCGACACGTAAACCAGCTTTCAAAACCTAAAAAGAATGACTCCATCCAAAAGAAGACGTCATGAAATGGCGTTATGGTGGATGCCCCATCCAGTCCTTCCCGCCGCCCTGCATCCCACGCGCGAACCCAACAACAAAGGAAGCAATGAAAAGGATGTACTGATCATGGATGAAAAAGAACGAGAACTCAAGGTGATTCATTCGTTGAAAGAGGGTGAAAATTGGCTCATGGTTCAGAATGAAATTTTCGTTACCAGCGGCGACGTGGAACCAATGAAGATTACAATCGTTCATGATCCGAATCTTTATTTATTTTTGGACGGAAGAAACGAGAATGCCAAGAATGAGGGGGGGATGGAGATAGATCACAAACGTGACCAACACCACGATCATAGTAAGAACTGCCTGTCCCAATCATTGCCTGTATTATGCATAGACGTCGATACCACTGCGCAATGCATTGCTGTCAAAGATATTCGTCGTGGGCAATCAGAAACTGTGGAAACTAACAATGATCAAACCAACGACGACAACAACAACGACAACGACAAATTAAATAACAATTTAAATGTGGTAGATCGTTTAAAGTTCTCTCTAGTTCGTCGCAAACGAAAGGACAAAAAAACGAAGATGAATGACAACATGAATCACGCACACAGGGAACCCGTGCAACTAACAGAACAGGGCAGACTCGCCGGTGCATCCGACGATGATCATTCCAGTGGATACAACACCGATGACGAAAAGGATATTTTCGAAGATTCAGAGGAAGGGAAGTCTTCAACAAATAATCGTGATAATGGGACTCAGATTGAGAATGGCCTGCCTGCAGAAGAAACGGATGTTGACTCAGATGGGAACTCCCTATATGAAACTCCCGAATGCTTGCCCCCTCGACAACTTCGTGTACTGAGAGATGGAGATCGTTTGGTGATGAGATATACGCCTTGTTCAATGACAAACGACAAAACGTCAACGAACTGTGACGCCCAACCGTATTCTCAGCGTATTGCCAAATTAGAATACATTAACGCAAGAAAAACGAACTCCCATCCGCCTTTTTCACGAAGTTCCCAACATCACAGAATGAAGGAAATGAAGGGCAAATTGATCGAAGCAGCTACTGGCAAACCGCGACTGCTTTCTGTGAAATCCGACGTGAAGTCCGAGTGCAAAAAGAAATTCACGCTGAATTCCACTTCTGCGGCCGAGGCACCCTCTGACGATGATGTTTCAATCAAAGCAACCAACGATGACGAGCATCAAAATCAACGAAAGAGAGAGCACAATGGAAACACCCGAGCAGATAGAGGCGGTGGCGCGGTCCACGATTACTTTTGGAAAAAGAATTATGAAATGCACAAGGCCGGTAAAGACTGGAGTGCTGCAGAAAGCGACAGGGTCGATGCCATTGGTGCCCGTGGTGGAGGAAACAAAGATAAGAACGCCAATCGAAATAATGATGAAGATGATGGTATGGAAGAGTATTCCTATTTGACTGGAGAGATTGTTATGAAAGATCAGGATTATATTTCGGCACTTACGGGAGATGAAGCGATCGCGCCCCCTCCTAGACAGTCATTGAATCATAACGAGGGACTTCGAAGTAAGACGGAACATGATGCCGCGGCTGCCATAAATGTAGTGATGGGGGCCTTTTCGTCTCCTGCTGGAAAGAACAAAAGAGACTGTCAACTGAAAGAAGTTAGCTTTGATGCAAAATGCAGAACACCCGAAAAGGCGCCACCAGTCGAGCTTACGGGGAAAGCTGATTACGTGAAACCTGGTGAAAAGCAAAACGTTCAAAAGTCAAAAGAAATTTATTATGGCGCTCACAATGAAACTCTCCAAACCGCACTATCAGATCACAAAGACATGCCGGGGCCTTCGCCAGAGGAAGAGCTCGAACTTTTAAGTCAAGCAGATGCTGTTTCTTCAACGGGAAAGGGGGCAATCAATTATGATGACGTAACAGATGTGAGCCAAACTCAGTCATTGCCATTCATTAAGACAACAATAGACAATACAGATGTTTGCTCTCAGTCACTTTCAGATGTCGAGGAAGGGAAAGAAGATGATGATTATACGACCGGACCCTATTCGCCTAATAAGAAAGACGGTTCAGATATAGAGAATGCCATTTTGCCATCTCATGTCGAGGTTAGGAATGCGAACCGGGCGTTGAATCAACATGGAGATAATCATTTCAGTCAATCTACAACAGTTAGTCCAAAGCTGAACAGCCAATATGACGACGAGGCTTACAATGCGGAAACCCAATTTGCTGAGGCTCCTTCACCTCCCGCTTTAAGTTATCATTCTGACCACGAGATTTACAATGCAGAGACCCAGTTTGTTGGGCCCGCAATTGTCTCAAACTTTCATTTTTCTAGGGAAGCAAAGATCAACGATGACACAGGTGCCGAAGTTGTAATGCACGTTGCTGAACAATCTCTAAAGAGTGCTGACGTACAATTGAATTCAGAGAATATCACGGATCTCAAACTTTCACACGAAGTGAATGATCTAGTCAATGAATCTACAGTAAAGGAAGTGATGACACCAGCGGAATCACCTAGAACAAACAGAGATACTGGAATTATCGAAAGATCGCCAGGGACGAAACCAAGTTCGCCGAGACGGGCCACGTATGATCATTCCCGGCTTTTAGGGGACGATGCCATACATCGCATTCCAAATGGTGCGATAATGACAAGGTCTGTGGGGGGAACCAACCTTGGTCTGTCTGTTGCACAAGGTCATACTGATAGGGACCTTTTAACTTCTATCGCTTTGCAGTCGACTCCCAATACATTGCCAGAAGCTCCTATGTCAAGCGAGGAAACGACTGTTGTGAACGAACAAGACACAAAAGAAACCACTGTCACTGATCATTTACCCTCGAACTCAGGTGGCACTTGCAGAGGGACAAAAGCGCAGAAGAACTCATCGCTACTGAAAAGTGATTCACCCCCTTTGAGAGAGTTCGCACCGAATGTACCTGTCAAGCACAATAAAGATTCTCACCATACGCAGACGATTCCTGCTGAAGTGTGTTTTGCTGAGAAGAAAAAGAAGGATAATAATATCAGGAAAACGAGCAGAACATCTTTCACACTTTCCCGTCATCGATCAAAGCGGATTTGTGAAGAAGATAGTAAGCAATCCACGAGTAACGATGAGAAAATTCGCATAATGTTTACTGGCATAGAAATATCTTCAAAGCACAGAAAGGTGTGTTTTCAGGATCATTTTCGACCTACGTTCATTCTTAAATTGGTTTGTTTAACTTCTTGTCACATCTTTAAAAACAGATGATCCAGTCAATTGGAGCTGAAGTTGTGGATTTGTTGGAGCAAGCTGCTTCTGCCACTCGTAAGTTTCCATGAATCAATTTAGTGCTTGGCAAATGGTGGCTATATTCTAATTTGTCAATACCGGGACACCATCAGATGTCATTGCAAGTGATGGCAAAGCAAAGCTCAGACGAACTCCAAAGCTTATGATTTGCATTTGTAAAACATCAAATATTTTGAGCATTGATTGGCTTGGTAAGCTTGTGAATCCTGTTGAGTTGATTACAATTTTCATCTTTTCCTGTTCAAAATCATCGACTCAACTGAACTTTATATCATTTATGACATTTTCCCAAAAGAACAATCAGCTTCGCAGCATAAAATACTCAACCCAAAGGATTTTCTCGTTTTGGGAGACAAAGCAGCCGAGGCTGCGTACAATTTTTCAATGAAAGAGACGTTAGAAAACGGGGAAGAAGCTCGTAGGAATGGTGGTGTTCTTGGAGGGTATTTTGTATACATTTGCAATGGAGTTGCCGACAACAATGCTCCACCTTTCCAAGCACTGCACTTGATTATCGAAGCAGCGGGTGGGCAAGTGTTGAAGGCTCTTACTAGAAGATGTAACCCTCTTAACACTATCATTCTGACATCTCATCCCAGCACAAATGCTCAGTTGTCTGAAAAAGGAGTGGAACGAGCTGCAAGTCAAGGGGCAAAGATTCGAACTACGTCATGGTTGTTTCATACAATCATCACTCAGCGGTTCTCCTTTGATGTAGGATTCTCCAACTCTCCATTAGAACAGCCAAAACCCAGGGCAAAACGAAACATCGAAACAACTAGTCCGTCATCTAGCACGAAGAGGAGGAGATAGAAGACATTTTTGTTCAATAAATTTTTATTTCATGTCTTATTCCTGGTCCAAATTATTTACGCATGTATATGTCTACATAATTTTGAAATGAAAAAAAATGTTACGAGGATCCATCAATTGCAGGACTGTGTTCAGACCTCACGTTCAGAAGCAGTGCCAATGGTGGGTAACTTTATGTTGCTATGAAATAGTGATTATTCTTCCTTGGTGTATCCCCCCAAAAAATCTTTGAATTTGTCCGAAAAGTGCTATTTCATGCAACTGTAGCCATTAATCTGTTGTATACAAATCTACGCGTTGCTATGTGAACTATTAGTTGTTTAGTGCATAGACTTGTATACAATAATTTCACATCATAAATCAATTAGTGAAATGGTGGAATAGACATGTTAAATCACTGTTGTCACTTTTTTAACTATCATCACTATTAGTAGTCCTTCTCTTCTTAGATGATGATGTCTGTCGCTGAGGAATCTTTATGTCTATATAGGTCAGATAGGTCTCTATTTTGATGAAAACGTTCGAAGCATGTTGTCCTCCTATCACCTATCCTCTTGGTGCATAAACTTACAAGGCAAATCGAACAAAAGATTGTAGTCGTGTTATTTTTGATCCTTTGTCTTTTGGATCGGACACTGCACAACATATGATGCATCTTGGCGGACACTTTCTAACTTTTGTTACTTTCTCATCACTTAAAGCATCATTACCATTAGCCTTTTCATTTGAAGACATCACCCACTCCTTTGCTTTTGACCCTCAAATTGTTCTTCTACCAGTTCTTCAATGACATAACTCCCATGTGACTTTGGGACATGAAACAGTGTCTTGTCCAGCCTGATGCTATTCAATGTCTCATCATCAATGAATTTCTTTAGTTTGTATCGACTATCAGGAGGGATATGCTCCTTCACATATGCAATGGCTGTCTTTCTCCTCTGAGAATCCTCTGCAGCTATCTTCACATCAATATCATCTTCTGCATGTATTCCTGTGATATTCATAGAAGGTGAACCTGTCACAATGCCCCTAATGGAATTCATGAGCATATACAAAGTGGCAAGTTGAAATAGCACATCCTTGATGGAAATCTTCAAATGCTTATGACGATGCTGAATTGATGTGAATCCTTTTCCGATTGGTGCTGGCTTTGTGGGGAAACAATGCTTCAACATGAATCACACATTGACTGCCATTTTCTTGAACTCTCTCATAACCAATTGCTGCTTTGGTGTTCCCTTTGCAAATATCTTGTCATTTCATCAACCCTCGCTTTAGAATGATTCCATCTTGCTATAATCTTAGGAATTATTTTTTGAGCTTTTGGAAGTGGCAACTGTGTTTGCTGTATCATTGACAATAGACGTTTCCAAATGATCCACTGGAAAACAATTGAATCTTTTGTGATTGGGTAAGACTTTCTTGAAATTACATCTTAACGGAAGGAAGGTATAAATGGGCCAGGATCATTTGCCATCCAAGCTGATGTGTATGCCCACTTCAGACTTTGTTGATAGACACCTGACAGAATTGTTTTCATGCATGCTAGATTTTGTGCTGGAAACCTTATTAGGACAGCATAATGGACTTTGGTAGTACCCGTGACCACACATTGAACATAACTGAGCTTTGCAACCACTGCATGATGAAGAATTTGTGTCATTTATTCAGGTTTGTATACCAATTGCTTGAATGCTGGTGTGCCAAACTCAGTGAAAATGGACCATGTTTGTCAACACATTTCTTCATTGTTTCTTGAAATATCTTCATGCTTCAAGGTGTCTTAATTTCTAGACGACAGTTATAGTTTTGAAAATCCTAAGACATGGCACTTCCTTCTGTGTCACTTGCCTGAAACTGTTCGTCAGATCTGTATTCGTTGTATCTCATCAAAATCCAGCCATCTAGAGATGTTGCTAGATACTCCTTCATCTCATTGCGTAACAACCCACATTCAAAGGCATTAACCAATTCCCATCCCATTTTTTGAACAATAGAACCCAATACTGAACAAACTCTTTCTTCATTCAATGGGCCTAGTTTGTGTGCTGATCACTCATCTTGTGGAAGTGGTGGAAGGAAGGAATATTTTAAAATTTTCTCTACCTCAGTGATGCTGTGACTGACCAAAGGACCCAATAGGACTGTTTCTACTAGCTTCTTTTTATTCTTGTTTGAGAATCATCTACCATACGACTTGCTAATTGATTTCAGTTGGTCATTGGAGAGCTGCCTCAGTTATGTAAGAGTCTTGTGTTGCCATGACTCATCGAGTTCTGCTTCATGCTTGCTTATGATATTGATTCCCAAGTTATCTTGCAACAGCACTAGCTCATTTTTGGACAAGTCTTTATCCGTCTGTGGAAGAATGGCATAACAACATGGGGATGTAATAGTGAATGCCCTCATGTATCTGCATTTGTCCCCACCTTGTCCTTTGCATGCTAAGTAAAAGTTGTGTCTGTCAAAGATTTCCTTCATTGCAGTCTCTCTTAGGCATAAGTAATCTTCTGGCTCATAATCATCCTCTGTTTGTTTTTCCTTCTGTAGAATTTCTTGAAATTGCCACGTATAATTCATATCCTTGTGGGTGGTGATGTAATCAAAGCAGCCGGATGTGAGAGATGGAATAGTGCTCTGGAGGAATGTTACTCTTCCGGTTCCATTCCAGTAAGCAACAAAATGACACACAGCATTGCCGACTGAGTGGACTGCACCAAGACACAACACTGGTCCATTTTCAGAGATATCTTGCTGTTCTTGAGAAGTGTAATAATGCGTCAGACCAAATTTGAATGCCAGAGATGGTCCACATTTAGTCGTATTCAAGAACCCCATGTCTGCATCGTCTATTAATTCGAAGCATTCATCATCATTATAGCCACAATCACCATGGATGGTTGTGGAAGGAAAATGGATGCTGTTGGGATTTTTGATTCCCTTGATAATCATTAACCCAGATGTCAGGATGTCCTTTGATGACTCTCCATGTTGATTCATATGACAAGACAGCAAGACACCAGTCAAGATCGAGTTGATACAATTCCCAACAGGGACAAAAGATTTAGCACTTTTGTGAAGCAATAGAGAACTATGATTTGCTTTTGATTATCCCATTCTTAGTTTCTCATCATCAATGATAAGATTTGTGTAACCATCAATAAAGCAATTTGAGATGTATGTCCTCCCACATCACGGAATAATTTTTCAAGCTCCCTATCAATACCATGAATGGGCGACCAAAATACCCCTTCATCAGGTAAATCTGTGTTTCCCTGAGAAAGAAAACTATTGCCATGTCCCTCAAAGCTCCTAAGCAAATCATTCATTCATGAAATCTTGCTGTCTAACTTGGAACTTTTTGAGTTCAACCCTTGAACAGCGATGGTGAGGATTGGATAGGCATGTGGATGTTTGAGAACATCAGACACGCTGTAACAATAGAAACACAACCCAAAGAAACAGCAAAGGAATGTCTCAAATTCTTTGAAATCCATGGGTTCCTTTTTCTGTTCATTGAGAGACTTATTTTGGAACCCCAAACACTGAAGAAGATGCCTGCATTGTAGAGGCATTCATGACTTGCTTAGCATCCAGACTAGACTTCTGCTTGTGGTTTTCACTTGAAATCGAATTGAATTCATGCAGATGCTGCTTCTTTAACTCTTTCACTTCTTCAAGATATCCTTGCTCCAAGTCATAGTCAACCTTGTTGAAGGAAATGGAGAAATCTTTATATTGTATAGGAGTCTCTTGCCAAATGGACCCGTCATCATCCAGGTCATGGTCTTCATCAAAATCTTCCCCTTCTACTGATGGAGTCCATGTCTCGTCAGATGATAGAGATTTGTTGTCTACATCCTCCCCTGCAACAAAATCTTCCTCCACATCATTTTGATCCACAGGAGAGGTAGTGTCAGGAAGTGGAGGGCAACTTGAGGTAGGACTCTCAAGTGCTTCACTGTTCAAATGTTGAAGAATGGAACTGTTGCATGGGAAAGATAGCAAGTTTGTTGTTTCTGCATTTTCTTGCCGGTTCTGAAGGTTGACCCTCTTGTGAGATCGATTCTTTGCAAAGAGGCCGGTGTCTGGGAGATAGACCTGGGCATAATTGTTGATGTCTGTGGAAAATAGTGCAACATGATCGTATCTTATGCAAATGGGAGACAACACAAGAGCGGCACTGTTGAATGGTTGGCCAGACAGACATGGTTGTATACTCAATGTCAGAGAAAAGCATGAGTACACAAGGTGCAGGCGATTGTATAGAAGGTCAGTGACAACTGATGGAACCAAATTTTATGAGCAGCATGATTGATAATATGATAAGATTTCAAAGCGCAGAGGATGATGGAGTAGTGGTAGGTCAAAAGCAAGTGACATGCAACTATGGAAGGCTAGACAAAATAGTTTCACGTGTAGTGAAAACGTGACTGATATAGGATGAGAATGAAGGTGTCTTGTAAGAAATGGAAGTGGAGGGGCTCATGTCATGCTGACAGAAGCTGGGAGACTGGCCATCACACTCTTGGTGCATAATCAAAAAATTTCTGCACGATCATATGTATGTTGGAATAAGTATTAAATGTCATGATTGGACAAATTGCTGATTGATGTTTTTGGTCAGCAGCCCACAGCAAGGTCAATAAGATGATTATGATAGCCCCAAGTGAAAGGAAGGCTCTTCAGATGATTGTGAACTGTTCTTAAGCCTTGGAATAATGAAATTTCACATTTTGTTATTGTTACTGAACAAGACTATATAGTCAATATTTTGCTCTAATGCATAAACCATTATGCATTAAGCCACAAATGGGTAATGAGTCAAAAAGGGCTATTGTATACATTTCCATGCAATGACCCGATTGGGGTTAGGCCATTCTCCAATGACTTGGTTATGGGCTATATTTTTTTAACCCACCTGTTTTTATGTTTTTTTGGGACGTTTCCCCCAGGCAATTTCTCACACGTGAATTTTTTGCTGTCCCATCAATAATTGTACAAACATCGTTTTTGAGACCTTTAACCCCGGTCCAAATTATTTACGTATGTATATGTCTACATAATTTTGCATTGAAATTTTTTTCGAGGATCCATCAATTGTGGGACTGTGTGCTCAGACCTCAATTTCAGAAGCAGTACCAATGGTGGGTAAAAACATTATGATGTTGCTATGAAATAGTGATTATTCTTCCTTGGTGTATCCCCCAAAAAACCTTCTAATTTGTCTGAAAAAGCGCTATTTCATGTAACTGTAGCTACTAAACTTTTGCATACAAATTGATGCGTTGCTATATGAACTACTAGTTGTTTAGTGAATAGATTTGTATTCATTAATTTCACATGATAAATTGACTAGTAAAATGGTAGAATAGACATGTCAAATCACTGTTGTCCCTTTTTAACTGATTTATCATCACTATCAGTAGTCCTTCTCTTCTTAGATGATGATGTCTTTGTTGCTGCAGAATCTTTATGTCTAAATTAGGGGGGAAATGAGATATTTTTTACATGTTATCTACTTTTACGTACAATATCAGATGTACTCCTACTTTTTGCGAAGCTGCATTCTTCGCAAATTGGCCATCTCTGGCAACAATCTAGATTGAAAAAAAGATGTCTGTAATGGAGGGACCCCCCCCACTTTGTATTCCAAGGTTCTCCTCCAGTATCAAACAAATGCAAATTCAGGCAATGTTATGCCACTGGGGCAACACTAAGATGTGGTGTGACATTGACCGATTTTTTATATCATGGGGGTACATTGATATATCCCCAAATATTGCATCCACGAGCATTAAAAGCCATGATCACTGTCGATGGGATTGTGAACCCGACTAACAATCTCTCCATAAATTGCGCTCCGATTTTTAATCCCAAACAAGCAATGTGTTCCTTAACACAGTGTGCTCATGATACTACCCTCAGTTCCGCAAGGGAGAGACAACTCAATGAGTTCTTCTTACCAAATGAAAGCGGACTTGATTTTTTTACATCTCCAAATTCCGACAATTCAGGAAGAGAAGCAAATCCATTTTTGATCCTGACAACTCCGATCTCTCACTCCTTGACATAAACCATGGATACTACGGGCCTGAAACAGGCGATCGGGTCTGGGAATCGAATAGTGGACCCTCAAAAAGATTGCGCTGCAAGGTCAGGGGTTCAAACCCTGGACCTACCAAAAAGAT
>JALLPD010009009.1:0-10902 GCA_036940065.1 Cyclotella cf. meneghiniana
ACATCCAGCCACCCTCCTCCTCTACCGTGGTCACAAAAATTACCTTTTATACGTAGTACCATTTATATTATTTACTAGTGTCTTTCCTCATGTAATAAAAGGCGGATTTTCACTACCTTACATGATATGAACATTAATACAGGGCGTACATAGGGCGGAAATACCCTACGAAAAAGGAGGTCATAGGGACGGTGATCTGGGTCTTTAAAAATCCTAATACCGGTGTGATAGACACACTTTAAAATTTATCTCAGGACATTTTGGTGTATCTATCACACCGCATTTTATGGTAGAGTTGTTCGCCCATCACGTTCCCATGGGTTTCTATCAACTGAAGAAGCCTTACACAGCATTGTTGTGCTGCCCCCGTGTAATTCACTAACAAGGTTGATTTAAAGAGTTCACACATAATTCTGAGAAACTGAAATAACTCAGGGAAATGAGCTTCAAACTAGAAGTCTCCAATCACATTCTTCGCACCCATAAAATCTCAGGCACCATAGTCCAAACATGGAAGCAAAACACTGGAATCCGCTTTGCCATTTCTGGGGTGTTGGGCAATCTCATTTTCTTTTCTTTGGATAAACTCCTGCTCCCTATTATTGTGAAATGTGCAGATAGCGGGAAATCAGCAACGGTATCGGCCGCATCTAAGTGGATCAGTCGAAATGCCGAGAGTGTAAGCTTTTTCGTCGCGTATTTGTTAGACATAATTGTTCAGCGTAAGTCATTTGGCATAAGCTTCTTCATGTCGTCGTGCAGAGAAAATGAAACTGCAGATTTACTAAACATCCAAGTCCTAAACTGGTGAATTCGTTCAATAGATTTTTTTAACGCCTTGCTCGTCTTCGGAGTAGAAACAATCAAGACAAGGGATATGTATTTATCTTCTTTAGCTACTTCATACACAGCGTAAGATCGAGTTGTTGAAGAATAAATCCCACTGAGTACAACGATGTGACGTTCATTCATTCGCCTTGTACAATACACACCCAGCTACTTAGGCACTCTGTGCGGATCTACTATCCTTCAAGCATACCTTCTGCATCAAGGTGTCCCCAAACCTGTAGCGTTTTGGGGAACAATCTCCGTAGGCTCCTTAGTCAATTTTGCACTCCTAATGTCGCTTGAGGCACACTCAAAGTCTTCCGTATAAGCAGCTGAAATCCGCGAAACTAACTGTTTGCATTTACTTCCTTAGGGATGAGGGGGTCAAGTTGCACTTGTGACCACAGCCCGTAGGGCACACTTCGTTTGCCCCAAACCTGTTCGCGTTCGAGATAACAGTAAATATAAATGTTAAAGGAGTCGATTTCGCATTACTCACTTAACTTTAGAGCAGCATTTTCCTCAGATAAACGCACCACTCTAATGCGTGATCCACTATTCAAACGGCCGGAAATTTGCCAGACCACGAAGACGCACGCAAAATTACGTTGAGAAAAATATTGCGAGCGGTAGAATTTACACAACGTAAAACACACTAGCTTACAATGGCCTCCATGTCCACAACCTGGGCACCAAACAAAAATTCCTTTCACAGGCTGATGACAAAGAAAACAAAGCCCAATCCTCCCTCTGCAGTTTCTACAAACGCGTTGATACATGTGGTGGCGGCTCACTCCAGATTGGTCCTCCATAGCAGTACCTCCCATGAGGGGCTTGCTGCAGTGTGGGCACGCTTCATTAATTCTAAAATTGGAGAATAATGATGTGAACACATACCGAAGAATGACTTGAAAATACATTTGGCATATACATTTGACTTACGTTGTAGATTGTTGATTAAGAGCACCTATCACAGGATCATTACAATTTCGAATCAAACTAGCTGCCTGAGTAAATAGGCACATTTGCTGCAGGAGATCGATGTAGGAGAAATACCACTCTCTTATAATTTCAATGCCGACAGAAGGGAGAGAGGATTTGGCAACACCACCTGCTTCCATTGGAGGCAAAATTACATCCATTACTTCGCACAAAATCACGCAAGTTTGCACGTCTCCGGCGTCTGCTCTCTGTAACAACAAATTTTGGAGGGTATTGAGTAATAAAAATGGCAAGGCAGATTGAGGCGGTTTACTTGCAGTGCTCATGAGAATACCGGAATGGGAACCCTCGAGAATAATGGCAAGGGTGGTCCACATGTTGGCCAATGCCTTACGATTGAGGCCAGAAGCAACACTTGCATTGTGTTTGCAAACATCCCCTTTTGTTGCAAAGCGTCTTCCAGTTGAAGTTTCATAGTGCTCTGAAAAGCGTGACAGATGCGTCTGAAGGATACAATTTTTTTAGCTTCCCCTCTAATGATAGAAATCCGGCTTCAACACATAAACTTACCAGCTCTGGAGAAACGTCAACAAATTCAGGTTGACTGGAACTTGTTAAGTCTTCTTCGTCTCCCTGATCGGTAACGGAAAACACGAGCGAAGCATTGGTCGAACTTGTTGAGGGATTTTGGTGAACGGCCATGATCTGAAGAGATCCGAAACCCGGCTGAAAAGGCGACAAATTTGCCAACGCGAAAGTGGACTTCGGCACTTGCAAAATAGGCTGTTCTCCTAAAAATAAGTTACATGAAGATTTGTTTCAGTAGATCACAAATGACAGTTAAAATCTGAATCGGTAGAAATGAAACACTGACCTAGTGAAAAGTCTTGCCAAAGACATTGACCGTCTCGACCTACCGAAAGAATCGTGCTCTGCAGAGTAGTCTCATGAGAAATCTGCATTTGCTCGTTCTCGGCACTGGTTGCCCTATCGACTTTTTCATATGGTATCCGCTTATTGTGGTGCTGCAAAGGTGATCCGACACCCATTGTTGGTGACGTTTTTGAAACGGGCGAGAAAGAATTAGGCTCGGTAAAACTTCGATTGTGAGTTGATATTGTAGAAGCGTTAAGTGAGGTATTCGGGACGAACACAAATGATGTGACAGCGCCTTCCTCGTGCCCTTCGACAATGCTGAGAGGGACAAAGGGGCGGTTACAAGTCCATAGCCCGACGGCGCCTTAAATTGACAATGAAAAAAATGCCATGACACACCACACGGAAGAGTAAAAAAGCAGGCAATCATTCGAATCACTCACCATTCCCGCCAGCATTAGCGCCTGAAATCGGAGACGTTGCAACTGCTATGATTGACCCGCCAAGACCACTCGAACTGGCACCCATTGGTCGCCAACGTATGCTGGTGATGGGAGATGATATGAACAGAGTATGAACGGGGAGGTATAATTTGTGGTGTCTTGATAGGGCAAGTCCGGAAACATTTCTTTTTAATGGAGATACAGAGCCTATTGTGCTACTAGTGAGTTGATTCGGTGCATTTCGGCAGCTTTGACACACGAAGCCAAATCATAGCATGAAGTATGTCATCAATAAGTACAAGAGGTTTATTCCTGCAGATGTGGTTTTTCTCTCACCTTGAGCCAGCATCGACTTCCTCTGCCTTGGCAATGTTGTCGCTCGATGTGTTGGATAAATTGGTCATCGATTCACTCGTATAATCTGACAAGTAGGATCCTGAATTGGACACAATAGGCACGCTTTCGTCCTGCTTGTATATATTCAAACTATTTTCAATGTCCCACACTTTCAACCGATAGAATATGACAATCGTTTCACATAAAGCATAAGCATTCCAGGCAATCAAATTTAAAAGCAGACACACCTTTGACACTGCGGTCTCTCCCACCTCCAGTAGCCAAAACATAATTTTCGGCTGGATGCCAATCAACCGAAGTTGCCTCCCCCGCATGCGCAGACGTTGTTTTCATCACTGGCCTGTTGAGTCGAATATCGTAAACACACAAAGTACCATTGTCACTAACCATGGCGAAAACATCTTCGAGGTGCGGATTCCATTTAATGTCTCGAATAGCCTCGCATTTAGGAGTGTACGTGGATACACAATGCCAATTGGACGTTCGCAAGTTTGCATTTGTGGATACTGATTTGTTGGAAGTATGATTCCCGCTGAAGCCAAACCATGATCTCATGGATTGTACATTAGAAGATGTCGTTTTGGCCGAAACTTCGTCCGCAATTGCCGCAGAGGAGGCCCGTCGATCCCATAATTTGACTGTCCCATCCTGCGAAGCCGTCAAGAGAAGATAGGGCCTATTCCCAGTCGGATGCCAGGCCAAGCGATTGACCGCACGAGAATGAGCCAAAAAAACGGCTTCCGGCTGCCCGATCGAAGCCGTGGACGAAACGGAAGGTTCTCCGCTCGCCCTTGCTCTGCGAGTGTGAAAGAGACCGCTTTGGACGCCTGCGTTGTTCGAAGGAGAGTTCGCAGTGTCTCCCAACAATGCAGAGTGCGCGTGCCACGCGACAACGACTCCGTTCGATCCTCCCGCCGCGACAATGGACGAGTCGTCTATCGGAGGCAATT
The DNA here is from genome assembly GCA_036940065.1 of Cyclotella cf. meneghiniana. Lineage (NCBI taxonomy): Eukaryota > Bacillariophyta > Thalassiosirophyceae > Thalassiosirales > Thalassiosiraceae > Cyclotella > Cyclotella cf. meneghiniana. The sequence continues at coordinate 4,397 of JALLPD010009009.1, forward strand.
GTGTGCGAAAGTGTCGACCCTTCCCTGCCGTCATTTTGACACGTTTAATAAAGGAGGGATAATGTCCGGGATGGTGTTCCGAATCAATGATTGTATCATCGATAGAATCCGCAGTGCTGCTGCTGGTGTCTCCGCCTCCGGGAGAAGGTCGTTCTCCGATTCCAGCACCGAATCCAAAATCGACTAGAAACTGTTGTGGCAAACTCCAAGCCACATCGGTGACAGTGACATTGACGCCACCGCCCCCTCCCGCTGTCGGTGTGGGCACAGACGGTCCTGATGCACCCAAAACTTCGTAGACATGGGGATATTGAGACCGTGGGATGTTGGCTCCTCCGGATGGTGTCGTTGGTTGGGCCGGAGCTTGAAAGTGCTTTCAAAGAATCACAGAGAGACGAGAATGATGTTACTGAACGATGAGGCCGTTCGCGTTACCAGAACGCAAGTGAAACACACGCAATCTCAAATAATCTCACCTGAGATATTCTAACTGATCGGATTTCGTGCAACCGATGCTGACAGACAGCGAGATCGACATCATTGACATCTCTGGCCGAACTCAGCCGCAAGACGTGCAGCACGCTTCTTCCTGCTGCCACTGCGTAGGATCCATCGGGCGAGAGGCAGATGGATGACAGGGGACGCGATGATGATGATTGGTGGGGCGTGTGCGGATTTGCGGGTATTCTAGGGTACAGGGAGGCGAGGACGGGTCGGCTGTGAACATCCATCATGGTTCTTCGTGAGTTCTTAAGGTCATCACAGATCACTCCCCACCATACTTTTTTGTTATATTTTATTGTACCAGCAGGTAGCATCCAGCGTGCACCAGCAGCAGCGCTAGCGTCGAATAATTATTTTGGCGGGAAAGGCTGGCGATTCGGAATTAGTACCCGGGTTGGGATATCTTGGACGGTGTCATGTCATCCCTCCTACCAGCAGCAGCGCTAGCGTCGAATAATTATTTTGGCGGGAAAGGCTGGCGCGCCTACCACGATAAGCGAGTAGAATAAAGTATTATGACATGACATTGTTCATGTCCGTAAGCGTCCGTCGAACGACCATGAGGGCCCTCTCAATCCTCTTCGTCTCGCTCCATCCACTAACCCACGCCACCCAACCCCCGGTAACCGATATCGTAATCGGTATCGACGGGGGCACCGAGTCAATCCGTGCCTGCTGTTTCGACGCCCATTCGGGCCGCGTTCTCGGAAAATCCCACGCCGCGCCCTACGCCACGTCCCACCCTCGACCCGGATGGGCAGAACAAGATCCGCTTCAATGGTACGATCGTCTCGTGGATGCGGTGAGGGGCGCCATTCGCAGCCTGAACGAACACGAGGGGGGTTGCTCGTCGTATAACGTCCGAGCCATGTGCTGCGATACCACATGTTGTTCGGTGGTGGCGCTGTCGGAAAATTACTCTCCCCTCCGACCGTGTCTTTTATGGATGGACGCTCGTTCGGCACCGCAAGCCAAACGAATCATGGAAGTTGCCTCGGCATCATCCTCTTCTTCGGGATCGACCATACTCGAATCCTTCCCGGAGCTACGCGTCAACTCCAACGGCGAAGGGCCCATCTCGGCCGAGTGGCTGTTGCCCAAGGCTCTCTGGATCAAGGAGATGGAACCGCACATTTGGGAAAAGGCCCACGTTCTTTGTGAATATCAAGATTATTTGAACTATCGATTGACTGATCGAATGGTGGCCAGTTCGTGCAATGCCGCGGTGAGATGGCATCACGATGGTTGGGAGGTGTTAGGTGGCAATGTTCAGGAGTTGGACGGGCGGGAAGGAAGCCGAATAAAAGAACATGCCGGAAGACCCATGAGATTGTATCAAGCATTGGGCATACCGGAATTGGCAAGTAAACTTCCAAAAACTACCTTGGCCATGGGAGATGTTGTTGGAGGATTGTCAGAAGCGGCTGCCAAAGATTTGGGTCTGCCTAAAGGGACCTTGGTTGTGCAAGTGAGCGACAAATGATGGATTGTTCAGACGTACTTTTGGCATCATAATTTTTTCTTGCGTCTTGTCACATTGCTCGCGACAATCTAATAAAGGGAGGCCCCGACGCATTCGTTGGAATGATTGGCCTGGGAACCATACACCCACATCGGCTCTGCCTCATTACCGGATCGTCTCATCTCCATTGTCTCGTAACTCCTCACCCGGTCTCAAAATCAGGCATGTGGGGTGCCTATCGTGGAGCGCCTCTGCCTCATTTGTCGTTTGCCGAGGGAGGACAATCGTCTACTGGAGTTCTTGCACGGTGGTTTAGAGACTTAGTATCGCCCGATGGTGACGCCAAAGGAGACGAGGGGAAGATTTCTTATCAGCGTTTAGATGAGGAGGCGAGCAGAATTGCGCCTGGTAGCGATGGTCTTGTAGCCTTGGAAACATGGTAAGCTAAAAGTTTATGGTGTAACATTGGTTATTTTAACCCATTCTGCTCTAGTCTTTACAAATAACCCGAATGTTCACCGTGCAACCACCGAAAGGCAAGGGTCACGAACGCCACATACTGATCCTCTCGCAAGAGGTGCATTCGTCGGACTTACATTATCTCATACGAGAGCCCATATTTTTCGCGCCATTCTTGAATCAGTCTGTTATGGTACTCGGTCATGCTTTGATGCGCTTGAGGCGGCTGCTGAAGTGCGTTCAAATCCTAGTGAGAAGGATGTCGAGAGATCGAATGAAGTAGTCATTGCAGGAGGTAAGCTGATGGAGAAACAACGCGTCCTTGAGAGTATGTTATCTTACCACTTTTAACGAAAATACATTTGAAGGAGCCACACGATCTGCTCTCTGGCTTCAGCTACACGCCGATATCAGTGGTCGCACTTTCCTCCTCAATGAAAACACCGACGGTCCGTTATTGGGTTGTGCCATTTTGGCAAGTGTCGGATCTGGAATCTATAGCTCTGTGGACGAGGCAGTGGATAATATGGTGCGCGTTAAAGATAGAATTGAACCAAATGCGGAGGCGAGGAAAGCATATGACCGTTTGTATGAAGAAGTTTATTCGAAAGTAAGACCCAGCGTGACAAATATATTTCATGCAATGGCAGAGCTGAGAGGTGGCGAAGCATCCGAGCTGGCTGGTAAGTCTTGGAAAAGAAGTGGACAAACTGTCGTGTTTCGATCATCATACTAGCTCACTTGTATTGTTCTCTGTGGCAGAGCCGACGACCTATGACAGAAAACCGCTGAGGAAAGTCGTTGTGTCTCCTTCGATCCTGGCAGCAGATTGGTGAGGCGATTTTGTAAAATAATTGTTGTTCCCCTGATGTGTGCCATTCAAGCCTTATTTTGCACTAATAGGTCAGACCTGAAAGGTGAACTGCAAAAATGCGTTGACGCTGGACTAACTCACATACACGTTGATGTATTTGACGGCGTTTTTCTTGATTCACCGTACGCTTTCACGTTTGGCCCTCAGATGGTGAAGGCAATCAATAATCGATTTCCTTCCCTTTTCTTGGACATACATCTCTGTGTAGACAGACCAACACGATTTATCGAAGCGATGGCGGCAGCTGGTGCCAGTCGCCTGATCTTTCAATGGGAAGCAATGGGTGAAAACCCGCTGCAAGCAGCCGTATCTCTAGCAAGAAGTGTCGTTGAGTCGGGCATGAAATGTGGTGTCAGCATAAATCCAACCACAGATGTGCAAGAAATTTTTCCTCTGCTGCAAACAGAATTAGTAGATCTAGTTGACATTCTTGCAGTCGAGCCTGGATTTGGTGGACAGACATTCAATCCTATTGTTTTGAACAAGATCTCGCAACTTCAACAGTGGAGAGACTCGAAAGAAAGAGAGTTTCAATTTGCCATTTTAGTTGATGGTGGAATGAACAAGGCCACATCCAAAAGTGTCATAGAGAGAGGGGCAGATATTCTTGTGGCTGGGACGGCAATGTTTCGGCATCCTTCTGGTTTGTCAGAAGCATTAAAGGATCTTAATATCACGTGAAATTAAGAAGATTTAACAAACCAAGAGAAGCGAATTATACTACCTAGGCAAGTGTGGTGGCAAATAGCAAATATACTTTATGCACAATATCGATACGGATGATTAGTATGGGCTTCGCAGACATTCGGAGGATCAGTATCTGCCGTTGTTATCCCACTTTCACAAGAAACACGAGCTATCCGCGTGCATTTCTTAATCACTGCTTCCACTTCTTCTTACCCTTTTCTAGAGACACTGCCCTCTTCAAATCTCTACTTACATGCTCAGCCGCGACCCATTGCAATCTTGGTGGATAATACGCTCTCAATCTGCTATGAACCAAAGCCTGTATCTTACCACCCTTTTCATCTAACACCTGTTGCATCATTCTCAAAAGCTGCTCCAACGTTTCATGAGGAAGCTTGCGTATGTCCAGACTGTAAGGGAGACACCAATAAACCTTGGCAAGTTTTAGATCAGGAGATACCTCCACACCTAACACATCGATACAGTCCCCACGTATGGAGAATGTGTCGTGTTTCGACGAATAGACGGCGAGAGCTTCGACAACTGCAGATTCTAAGCGCGCGGCCTCCTGTAATTGCGGAATGGNTGGCGGTCCGGGTCTCGGTCATTGATAAATAGGGGTTCGCGCGTACGAGAGATGAGATCTTGTGTTTGGTTGTGGAGTTGCGCAAGACCAGACGACTTAATTAATTCCATGCGAAAGTTTTTGGAGGGAGCATTGGACTGCGACGAGGACGAAAAGAACACGGCGAGGTGCGAGCTCCGGGGAGAAGCTAGTGGAGATGTCGTGGTAGCTAGAGCTGCTGGTATCTGTCGCTTTAAGCAAGGTTTGGAAAGGGAGAGCATGGTGCTCTTGGATTGTGTTAAGAAATGGAGGCGCGGCTTTAGGGAAGTCTACAAATATTATAGCTACGCATTTTCATCTTCCGTGTATCAGGCTCCAAAACTTTAGCATGGAAGGCGCACAGTGATTGTACATGGCCTGTCAGTGTTATTGTACCAAACGGCAGTCCTTCAGCGCTGAAAGGGGGGGGGTGATCGTACCTGTATGATGGAAAAGTTCTCTTTGTTTTACTTTGAAGTCGTTTCAACAATATGCGACAACACTCAACAATATGCGACAACACATTTTGTACAGTTAAAGGTATAAGATGTAAGCCAAAAACAAGCTCTACAGATTATGGTACGGTACCATGCTGACCATTATTTTGTATAGGTATGTACAATTCGGATGCATGCATCTGCAATCATGCACAGGCATGCCCCATCCTTTGAGATAGATTGAGATCTGCAGTAGCGGATGATAATAGGTATGGTAATGTAGAAGATAATAATTTGGCAGAATGATGACACAAAATAATGATTGTCTTCACACAGCCATTTGGCCACACAAATAAATTAAAATCGGCATGGAGAAGGCCCCAACATCTGCCATCATGCACAATAAGACTGCATCATACTACAGCTGCCATAAATTGCAACTGTTGCAATTAATTTTTATGTAGGAATAAGTAAATTTTTGACATAGGCTAGCCCATCAGAGCTGACATCAAAAAACTTCTTTTCAACAAACAAAACAACAGACGTCATCGAATGAACCCCAATAATCACAATATTGAAATGCAGCTTCCAATGTTACCATAAAACTCTGTAAAACAGTCACATAAAATGTTATCAATTTTGGTGATGTATGACTTTCCACTGGGTTTTGGCATGAGATAAAGCAAGTAAAAAATAAATAAAACCATACAGACCATAAATAATACTGCATCACTAGCCTATTCATTGTACCCTCTCTTTCTCCCACAAATTTAATTTAGGGGTAGATCAATTTGCATGCTCCAGCCTACTCACTGCCCACCTTTTTACCATGCTGTCAAGGAACTTGCATCCCCGCCCCCTTCCCGTCTTTGTTCTTGGTGGTTACACGTACTTGTGTCAGCCGGTTGATATTGGCATGAACAAGCCACTTGGAAGCACATTAGCAGAGCAGTGGGAGGACTGTGACATGAGCCACTATGCTCTCAGGGACTCTTGCCACAAATATGCCCACCCAAATGGGGCACAGGAACGCCTCACAAATAAAAGGTATCCTTTAGATACCTATTGTTCCAAGTATCAAGAACATCATAGTACTCCTAGGACCAAGACCAAGACACCTGGCAAGACCAGGAGGTCTTGACAACACCATGATCACTAGCAAGACCAAGTCTTCTGGCAAGACCAAAATAAACCATGGTACAAACCCACAAAGCATCGGGGCTTGCTCACAATGCATAAAACTGCTGAGTGTTGCCGTTACAAAAAAGACAGAACTCCTACACGAGGAGTCACCTGTCAAGGAAGAAATTCCAGGAAAGACCGGAATTCCAAGAAGTCCTACATGCAAATAGTTGCCCACATGGAAATGAGAAGTCCCTCAAGAAAGCCAACAAGGGTAGCAAGAAATGCCGTTGTCACAAGGAAAGTGACCGTAGCGACTCCAATTCCTCTTGAAGTCTTGGGTCCAGTAGTACCGGG
>JALLPD010009256.1:0-10593 GCA_036940065.1 Cyclotella cf. meneghiniana
TATGGGTTAAACCAGCTGCCAAAAGGGTGGTTGGGATGGAGGTTGGAGCATACTCCTTAAAATATTTACTAGTGTTGATTTACATAACAATGTCTTAGTGGAAAATTTTCATCTCCCTAGTCATTTTCATTTTTTTAAGACTTTGAACAGATATTTTTTTACTTGATTTCATAAAGAGCATTTTCTACACTAACTAGGTAAATGATACGATGGCACATATATTGACAACTTTCTCTCCCTGTATCACATTTCCACCTACAAAGTAATGAGCTAAACCATAAGCATTACAAATTTAAGAATTAGTACAACCCCTTGTGCACAAAAATGTGCGCAAATGATGTACAGTAAAAATCGGAGCAATAACTATGTGAAATGTCCTCAGGTACTGTGAAGTGTAATTATCACACGGTGTTTTTGGATTTTTACAGCTAGTGAAATGAAAACATTTGTTAAAATAATTAATGTTAGATACTACCGTACTTCTATCATTTTTTTATGCCCCCTGTTGTTCGTATCAATTCATTGTTTTAGAAGGAGGCTTTCTACCATACCGCCCACTCGCCGCACACCTTTTTATTGTGCTATGCATGGCAAACCTCTCATCCCGCAACTGCAATTGTTGCATTTACTTCCGATGGAAGATCATCGGGGATTTGCAAGGGAGATGGGACGTATTACTTGAGCAGCATTTCCTGGTGTGTACGCTGTAAGACAGTTGCTTTGGCAGATATCTGTGACAAATGGTATGCAAGGGAGCTGCTGTCAGTAAAGTCACAAGTTCATACTGTGCCATCTCCAGTAGACACCACAAACCACAAAACCTAAGAATAAGTTAACATAAGTATGATTTAATAAGGGGCTGCACTGACACTTAACTTGCTAGCACAAATTTATTTCCCGCCAAAAAAAACTATCCAAAAATGACTCCGCCTTCTCATTCCAGGGCTCCAGAAGTGCATTGACAATTGGACGCACCTCCCAATAAGCCAAAACTTACCCCCTCCATTGACAAGCCCTCCCACCAATTGAATCCTTGAATTTGATTTGTTAATCTAATGCAAGTTAAAATCAAGTAATGTCATTGTGACAGAGCAACATTAAGAATCGCGATGACATTGGGCGATTTTTTTATTCTACCGTAGATCCCCCACAATATGAGATTCAGGCACCCCTCAATTTCTACAAATTGCTAGCTCCAGCATCACTCTTCCAGACACCATCCAAACTTCATGAACTGGAGTGGCAGCACCGAAATCCATCAACCTAACAAACACATTTGCAATCGCTGCCGTATCATCTCCTCAATAATCCCCTACACACGGACGCTTTTAAGACCATGCAGACATTCACAACAAGGTATGCTTCACTTTTATTCCGGTTTGATTGTTGATTGTTGATTGTTGATTTTTAGAATCTCGTTTCACTGTTGAAATGAAATATTCACATCCATGTTAGTTCCTTTGTTTTATCATGTATAGGACCAATGGATGGAGGGAAACCACATCAGCCTCCCAAACAACCAGCGAAGTAGACCGGATTCTTGGGGGAGAAGCGCAAGTGCAAGTTTCCAGGACACCTCAAGGCTGGATCAAACAAGAAGAATGCCGCAACTTTCAAGTATGAATCTGCCGTAGCAACAGGAGAAGATGTTCATCACTGGCTAGGCCATTGCCAACCGGCCCAAGGTCTGCAGCGGCCACCAGAAAGCCCACAAAGGTGGAACTTGAAGAATCTCTTTGGCTTACAAATGCATGCGCAGATCATATGGAGGGGGAGAGGGATGCAGTTCAGAAGATCAGTGACAAGAACTTGAAGAGGGTAGATGTTTGGAAGGCTTCCGCTGTATCAGCGCACGCAGAGAGGAGGGTTGCCATGGGAAAGCTTAAGTCAACAGAGGAAGAGAGGGATGTCATCGCCTCCAAACTGGAAGAGGATATGTTAATGAAGTCCGTGGAAGTGGCATCAGCTACATCTGAGGCAAAGGCAAGTAATGTCAATCGTCACCCACTTTTCTGAGGTCAACCATGGTGGCCTCTACAAAGATTTAATGGCACCAACTAATATGCTGTCTTTCCTTCTGTGCTTGTAAAGTAGAAGGGTGAGAGGACTCACTTCCAAAAACAAAAGAAGGAACTTATCTCCAAGCATCAGAAAGAAGTTAACTCTCTTAATAAATATTATAATAGACTACTGGACTCTACAAAGTCTAAACACTATAAGCAATTAGCAGATCTAGAGAAGCTACTGCAGGTAGTGATATTGTTTGCCATGACAGTAATATCCATTTAGTGATCACACTCACAACTTATCTTTCCTTCATCTATCACAAAGGATGCAACAGTCAAATCACAGAAGCTGCAGGCAAACCTAGATGAAGCAAAAGTTAAACACAAGCAAGAGATGGCAGACAAACAGAAAGCCCATGCATCTGCCATTGCAAAGAAGAATGCCGCCATCCAAGAGTCAGAGAAGGAGAAGCAAGATTATATCAAAATGCACTATGAACTGGTTAATGAGGTAGATGGATTACAAAAGTGTTCCGAAGACACTCTTCTTACGAGCGTTGAAGATGCTGCAAAATTCAAGAGACAAGCAGCATTCTCAGCCCGCATGTCAGCGGCACGCTTACATAAGTGGAGGCATTGGAAGGATCAGTACATGACAAAGGTCAAGGAGATTGAGTTGGAGCGAGAGCACTTTGCAGATGAATTAGAGAAGTACAATGATAAAATTTCAAATCAAGCAGATGTAATAGAGTCACTGGAATATGAATTGGCCGCGGCTGTAGAAGACAGTGTGGTATGTAATTCAAACTTTTGTTCTACTGTTTGTATGCAAGTATAACATTTATCTGTCTTTGCAATTCTACACCAAAGCAAAAGGGTTCATCCATTACTGTGCAGAAGCATAGTAAGACATGGAATTGGCACACTACATTACTTGTCATAGAGATGCTTGCCCATCGCACACCACCATCTTGTATATCTCCCAATATTCTGTCTGTCCTTGAGATATTAAACCCCGGCAAAGCCTTGGTTAAAGAATTACCTAGTTTACGGTTTGTACGCAATGGCAGGACTCTCTTGCAGTTTATGACTAAAACCCTTGCTGCTTACATAATAGGCAAATCTGATACAATTGATCAAATCTTCACAGACGGTACCAACCGTAGGCAAACATCACTTCAGGCTCTAATTTGTGGTTTCATGAGTGACAATGGCTTTAACATGGTTACCCTATCATCATGCATCATTGCCGAAGAGGAGACAGCAGAGTCTTTGACTCAATCAATCGTACATGCTTTCAAAGAGAGTGGAGAACTTCTTCAGGCGTGGCGTGATGTTACAGCTGCACTTTTCCCCAACCGACAGGACCTGTTTGAAATAATTCCAGCTCCCACAGAGCTCACACTAGCAAAAGCAGCAAAGAAGGGAATTATCATGACAGATACTTGCAACACGGCCCGCAAGTTGCGAAGGCTACTGATTGATCAAATAAAAGTGATTGCTGAAGAAAATGCAATGTCATCTGATCAAATTGCAACTTTTGAGGTTGAATGTTGGCAACATTTGCGCAATATTTGGTTTGGAGGCATGATTAAACAACTTAGTAAGATACTTGCAACAATTTTGGAAGATAATATGACTAAGATCCCTTCCATCTATCGCATCACCACTGATATTGAAGACCTACTGCGTTGTATTGAAAAAGAGTTTGGACTGAATGCAAACTACTACAAAGGACACGGTTCTTTGTTTGAAAAGTGGATGCTAACTNGTTGTATTGAAAAAGAGTTTGGACTGAATGCAAACTACTACAAAGGACACGGTTCTTTGTTTGAAAAGTGGATGCTAACTTATCATCCTGCTGCATATCTCTACCCAATAACTTGTGCTTGCGGAGGAGCATGACAAGATCTTGGTGTTGAGGGTGCACCTGCGGTATTAATGAATATTCCGTACTACTTAGAGTTCCTGAACTGGAGGCTTTCAATTGGCATCGGCTCTGATGGGATTTTGCAGCGCAAATTGTATTGTGTGCTGCGATCAACTGAGTTTGTTGCATTGCTGCGGGTACTGTCCATAATTCATATAGCAATTTGCATCCCAACGAGGTATCTTGCTGGAAATACCAAGGATCTCGCCGCATACAACTTTGGTTACTACGATATGGGAACTATGCTTGATTTAATGGAGGAATGTTTTGAGGGTATTGTGGAAGATGGCATGTTAATGCTTGATGAGTCGTATATGATGGATATGTTTTCTAGTATTGCTGACAAAGTGGATCCATTTAAAGACTACTTGGATTTCATGTTCACACAGAAGTTGAGCAAACGAGTCAATGGTAGTAACTTGATTGAGGATAAAGTCTTGCCATTTGACGTGCTAAGAGCGGAACTGTTCTATCCAACATGATCCGATATTCGTCAGACGGAATCGTTAGTGCGTCGACTTACTGAAGAAGCTGCAACTACTTTTCTGGTTGAGTTTAGAGATGAGTCAAAGGCATCACGTACTTATTTGTCGAGTCTTGGGGGCAAGTACAGCATGGCTACAATCTCTGATGACCAGCGCACTGCGGGGCTTAACAAAGAAGCAAGTAACAGTATTTTTGAATCAAATCATGCCCAGTCGACTCACTCACTCAAGATGTATGGCACAGTTCGGTTGGACAGCGCTGCTGCTGAAGGAATGACTAGAACAAATAATGATTTTGGTAGAGGTCATGAAGCTTTGGTTACTGGCCGTACAAGCAAAGATGGCAAAGTATCTCGTGTCTTTGGAACATTTCATTCTCTGCCAATTGAGCTTCAGGAATCATTAGTAGTTGCAGCAAAACAAAATGCAAAGAGTGTAAAGAAATCTTTTGACGAAGCACTGGCGAAGCAGAAAGCTGCCCGTCTTAGAAAAGAAGAAATTGCTCATCAGAAAAAAATTGATTTGACTCAAGAAGAGTACATCGTAGCAATTGAACTCTGGGAACAGTATCATTCACCAAGATGCTGGAAGACCAAGGAAGCAGCAGTTGAAGTTTATAACAAATTGAAAAGCGAATCAGCTAGATTGAGTGCGGTTAAGGAGCAGATACTGATTAGATATTTGGGATTAGGATGGGAGGATTCGCATCATCCTTGGTCTGCAAATGGAGAAGTATTTAACTCAAAGCATTTGCTAAACCACCTGATACAAACTGTTCTTCCTTTAGCTGAGAAGTTAGAAGTCCCACATGATGTGCCAATACATTTTCCAACACCCCCAGATTCGATGGTTCTTGGTACTGAGTCAGAACTTTCTTTTCAATTTAAGTACAAAAATGAAAATGAGATTGTAGATTTTAAAACGAGTGCTAGAGAAAAGAGGAAAAGTTTAGAAAATGAAGGAAAGATGGATCGTTGGTCTTCAATGCAACAAAATATTATGCCAACTGTTGATGAAACTTTTGTTGGGTTCAAAATCAAAATGTTGTTTGAATATGATAATGATGATGGCACAAGGTACCTTGATTGGTGCAATGGTGTTGTCGATTCTATAATCAATGAAAGAACAAGATGCATCACAATAAAGTAGAACAAGGATAGTCTAGGTCCAAACGATTCTGATACATTGAGAGAAAAATTATTGCCGTCAAAGTGGAAGCCTCAAAAAGCCCCGAGGGGGTCCTAGAGGGAATATTTTGAACATTAAGGGTTATTTGTATACTCAAATAAAGGTTTAACTAGTTTATATTATAATTACAGTGTAATACATCATGGAAAACAAACATGAATGCATATTAAAACAGCAATATTTGACTGAAATGTGCTAAATAATGTGAGTCACTAGTTGAGTCCCTAGTAACAGCAAAATTTCTATGGTCAATGGCAAAAAACTATTGATTTGATGAAAAAATGTCATCATTTGTGGGAGGCACCATCAGGATAGCTATCCCATTGGTATCCCCAAATTTTATAACAATCAGAGGGAAATTAAATTTGGGCACTTTTGTCAGTGCACCCCCTAATGGCATAAACAATATTGCGATGAAAAATGGCTTGCTTGCTTATGATTTCAGTGCCTGGGTGCACTATCTTCTGAATGATCACAACCACACAATTGAGCACATCACCACCAACTCCTAAAGAATATCCTTTAGCTGCAAAGTACACATAACAACCTTTGGACTCGTCAACTTCAACTCGGTATCCGGCAAGATGACATTCACAACCAACATCAGCTGAATTTGCAATATAATACCATGTGACTCCATCTCCATTACTAATGCATCCCAACACAATTAAGGATAATGACATGTCCATTGTTGCTTGGAACAACACCCAACAAATAAGCCGAACCATAATCTGCTTTCAAGGCAGGCAGATTCTTTGTTTTGGTGTGTGTGTAATGTGATGATGATAAGTGGAAAGTTTATAGGACATGTGGTGTGACTCAGTAACCAAAGGAGTTATGGGGAGATACATATGGGTATGGTGCTGATACTGATGAGAGGGTATTGATTTTGGTAGCTTGAGGCGGAATTCCTGGGCCAAGAATACAATTGTCAAGAACATTGGGTGCAAGAATCTTGCTACCGGAGGGGACCTAAAACCAATTTATGTTCTAGGGAATGACTTGTACATATCTTGTATGTATCTTGATGGGACTCCATATTTTCTGTGGAAGATACTTTTTGTGTCTCTTTTCTTCCTACTTACTCTTAAGTAAAAAATCCCAGTTCCCCTAGTATTAAATGGCCCTGTCTGTTTTTTTAACAAGTACCATACCATAACCCATACCATAGGTAGACTAGTTGATTGATGTCAACTTGGTTTGTAGGATTAGGCTGTGATTTGGTAAACCTGAAGTGACATCTGACATTTTATTCATGACTCAATATTGGCAAGTTTCTTAAATTTTGTGGTCGCTGTATTGGCTTGAACCCCACATTGCCACATCATCATAATTTTATTTGAGTGACTCAAAAAATGGTCAAACATTGTCAGGTATAATTATTCCACCCTAGGCTTCACTTCACATCCCCACACCACTAAGTATAAACCTGCCAATTCTTTCATCCCCCATTTCACTATCTATTCCTATACCCCACCATGTTGTTTGGCATAGCAGTGCTAGTCCTTCATCTTGCTGTATTCTTGGGTGTATGTCCCCTCAGTGTTCTAGATCCCTACACAGGAAGGAAAAATTTCTGTCCAACAGAAGCCCCTGGCAGCAATGAATCTTCTGTTCAACAATGCTCCCCTCAAATTTCTATTTATTGACCTAACATGAGTGACAATAGCTTTCCTTAACCCCGTCACCTTGGAGACACTCTTGCCACCGTGGATGAGAAGGTGATGGATGGAAAACACATGGATAATCACACAAGTATTCTATCAGTCAAAAAATAATGAAGAGTTGAGTGATATCTTGCTGAGTCAATTTGAGGAATGTATGATGATGAAGAAGATGATTGTGATGATGAGGTCCCAGCAAAACTTGTTCCCTTTTCCCCACTCTCCCCCTATGACAATGACAGATGATGAAGATAATCATGCTACAGATGATCCCCTTGTTCCCCACATGGACATGCCAAGACCTGATAAGTCATCTGAATATTCTGAATCCAACAAGAGTGATGTATCTTGTCCTCTCGCTTCCATGCCAAAATCATTGTTTATCTGAAGGGTCGATGCATATTACAGAAAACTAGAGAGACAGGTGAAATTGTTGTGTTTTCTATGGTGGAAATCCAAACTGTTGACCACAGGTGTGGAGATACAACCAAGAGGAGCTCTATCATGTTAGAGCCGTATGTAGCTCTGATTAATTGCTTTGACAATGACGATTTTGATGATAGTTCATTGTTGGACATTATGAAGGACCATCAAATGCTACACAGGGACAAATTGCTGATAATAAAATGTGGAACAAATTTTTTGGCATCAGAAAAGAATTACGTCTGATGTATACTAGAATCAAGACTGATCCTTGAGAAATCTCCAATAGGAAGCAGCAACAGGATATGTAAAAGGAATGGTTGATGATGTGGTTTATAGAAATGACATACAAATTTAACCAACAGATCACATCATCTTTTCTCTGTATACCAAGGTCCCCAAGTGTGATGATCACCAAGATGAATAAGTTAAACTACAATTCCGCACAATTGGTGCTCACAAACTAGAAATTAATCCATCTTCTTGCATTCAAGGTCCATATGAGAGATAAAGGTCTTTGCACAGGGCATCCAACTTGTATTCAGCAGGATTGAGAATCACCAGAGCATGAGTGAAGTCTTGAAAGATAATGGCCACAGTTGGTGCCATTCATCAAAATGATCCCAAATACATTCATAAACAGAGACTTGAGAATGATATGGCAATGTCATCTTTAAATAGGACAAATATTAAAAATGAATTGTATCACTGCAATGCAGGAAAGGTGAAGCTAGAAATGGTAAAGGGAAAAAGAAGCCATGGTTGCAAAACATGGAGAGACAGAATACTACTGCTGAGTCACTAATTTATTTGATAAGTTGTTGGATAACACATTTTTTGATGCAAATACAACAACTGCGCCTGTTGGGACCGAGCATCAGGGAACTATTGAAGATCAGGGAAACAGAGCTTCATATGAGCAATAACTATATGCAAACTTGTTTATTATTGTGTTATGAATAGCTTCCTCAACAAGATTTTCTGGGCCCGTACAACTGATTATTGAAATTGAAATAAACCCTCTTGATAAGTTAGTTGCCATGTGTCATTTTATTATTACTTGATAAAAACTACATCTGGTTGATTGTAGTTTTAATTGAAATCAGGAACATTCATTTTTGCCCTGGAGGTTGGTTTTTATATTGTATTAAATCCAGATTGATGAAGCTTTGATGGAGGTTAGAATCGGAATCATGAAATTCTGTGAAGATGTCACAAAATGTTTTGTAGTGACCACAAACTACCCAATAAAAGTCCATATCACACACAAATTGAAATGGCTGCATTGTTGATGTGGAAGAAAGATGACTCCATCATGATACTTGATATTCCTCAGTGGTTACTCTGCAGATTTTGTCAATCTAGCAACAGCATGAATGTGACACTGGCCAATTATCTACTCTACAGTAGTATTCTAGGGTAGACTCAAAGATACCCTTACTTTTTCAAGGAGATGCAAGACATTCTCCAATGAATCTGGATCCTTGCAAATTAGCCAGAATACTGTCAAGACCAAGACAAACCAACAAGACCCAGTCTTCTTTCAAGACCAAGACAACTAGGGTCAAAATCGATCATCATGTAATTTACATGATAAAACCACAAGAACTAACAGTCTTCAGTCTTCAGTCTCAATCATTTCAATAACTTATAAAAATCATTTTTCAACGAGCTTCAGCATTTCTACAAAATATAATTTAGCTAGAAATGGCTTCGGTCATTATCTGAAAGCCTTCTCATGACCTTTTTGGATTGTCTGTCCATCATCCTACCATTGAGCATCTGTCCATCGTCTGTACATAGTCAGTGGTTTGGTCATCCGTCAGTCCTCCGTTTTTTGCCAAAGCTGTCCAATATACTTGGTAAGCTATGCATGGTGCAACATTGTGCTGCTTGACACCAACAGTAGCGATGCCACAACTGCACAATGAGTTACACACTCAGCCAGTTGAAGCGAGTTTGACTCATGGGCCGACACATGTTTTAACATGTTGTTAGAAAAAACATTCCCTGAATGTCATTGAGGACTAGTTCCCAGTTTACATGGGTATACTCTGCTCTCTGCAGCAGAGTTCACATGTGGCACATATTGCTCATGCTGAATAAAAAAGTCCACTCGTGATGTGTTAATTTGCATGAGTGGCACATATACTTACAAGCGGTCCTCAGTACTTAGCTCATAGTAGCCCCTCTTAATACAAGGAGGCATAAAATTAAATGCCTAGGGTTCATTTTTTCCCACTGAGCAATACGTGCATAGTCTAATTTTAGACCTAAAAACACGAATAGACTTAAAATTATTTTGTACCCATGATCACATGCAGATGCAGTGACACCACAGAGTACAACATAGATACCTACTGTAGGCAGTACATAATAAAAATAGTTCTAGGTCTTAAGTGACCCAAAGAAGCATTCTGTAGCCTCTAAAGGCCTAACAGCTCACTCCTGACCCCCAAGAGGTGTGCAGCACATGGAAAGTGATCCCCCTAGAAGTTCTCATCCCTCAAATGCTTTCCTTGTTCCAGATGGCATTCTCCCTGTTGGTTTGCATGGTGATGGTGGGAAAGTGTGTGATCTCTGCACAGGCATAGGTATCACTTAGGACTCAAGATTCAAGTCAAATTCAAGGGAGAATGGGTGCACACATGATACAGATTGTGTGGATCAGCCCCATTTCACATGGGAGCAATTCACAAGACAGCCCGATACACAAATCCGATTGCAGCACAGCCTTAGGATAACATCACTGATGAATCCCAACTCTCCTTGGTTCACAAAGAGACAGACGTTGATGTTTGTACCTTCTAATGATTAAAGTCAACAGATTGTATGACTTGCTATTGTTCACTTGCTGGTAGCTGACCCATTTGGGCAACTATCCCCATGGATACATA
>JALLPD010009443.1:0-10929 GCA_036940065.1 Cyclotella cf. meneghiniana
TTGTCGGCGTCGCGACGACACGTGGAGACATGTCGGCGACATTTCCAACTAAGGCCTCATGAAGGAGAGAGGGATCTGGCACTTTTTTGAGCAGTACTTGGGCAAAGTCCTCATCGACTCCTGCATCTTTGAGAAAATTGTGGAGGAAGCCGCCGGGGCGCTTGGCAAGATTTACCGCTAAATTCTCACCTCGGGGATATTGGGGTGGACCAGAGTCACTACTTCTCCAACACCACTTTGATGAACTTCAGCAATGGCAGATGAACCGTCTTTGAGCTTAATTAGTGAGGTGAGACAGAACCTTCCGGAAACCTTGTGTTCATTGATTGACACTCTGCAGTTGATACGTAAATGCCATAGGTGTCAGTGCTTGTCATACTTGCGTTGTAGTTCACCATGTCCTTAAGCATCTTCTCTGCTCTCTTCACGTCATTAGCAGATGATTCCCAAGTAGTAATCTTGGACGGGTGACAGTGAGGGTTTAAGTATTCCTTGAAGAACCCTTTCTTCTTGCCATATCTGACTAACTCTTTGAGTCTTTCTATATTGCAGGTGGCTACCTCAAGGTGGAACCCCCTCCTACATTGTTGGAGATGCCTCGCTAGTTTGGTGAGAGTATGAGTGGTTTTGGCCTTGGGGATATTGACCACGTTGTTGCGAATATTGATCTTTGGAGGTGCCTGGCAGGCAGTCTCAAAAGAGACTCCCTCTGCAAAGATGTCCTTAGCAATCTCCATGTCATGTCTGATCCTATCAAAACAGTAAGTCAACTCTTCTTGGATTACCACGCGGGGAACGTTGGAGTAAACATTGTAGAGAAGAATCGGGGTGGAAGTATCAATGGATTGGAGCTCTTTGATTCAAAGAAAGTTGCCAAATTTGCACTATTCGAAGCTGACTTGTTCAATGAGAGAGGCGGGGTTAACATCACAGGAAAGGAGGAATGAAAAGTACATGGTCTTGTTCTGTCCTTTGCCAGAGTTGCTCATTCCAAGAGTCTCGAGGGCGTCATTGATACCTTTGGAGACCTTGAATTGCTTCAAATTCATGTTCTGTATATAGCTCTGCAACATGGTGGTGTTCTCAGGGACTTTGCAGCCACCTTCTCCTAGCCAAACTACTGGCTCACGTCCGCCTTCCTTGCAATTGATCTGTGCATTTAAGTCAACATAGATCATATTCTTGAGGAGGGTCGAAATCACATATTTGACTTTCTTTCCGTTGGTTGCTAGATGGGATAGAGCCTCCTTGGAGAAGTCAATTGACCCATCAACTACTACTCTTTTGTGGATGTGATCATGGAGGGGAGGTGGGGCAGGCTTAGAGTACTTGATGGCAGAGGCGGGGGCTTTGGCAGGCTTGCTGGACGTCACCTTATCCTTATCCTTGTCCTTACTAACAGATGCTTTTTACCATTCGCATTTGCAGGTTTGGGAGCTTTGGGAGCCTTGCTTGCGGGGACTTTTGGCCCTTCGGACAGAGGATTGGTATCCATGGGAGCCTTCTTTGATGCTGCAAAGGTATGGCTCTGGGTCCGAGGAGGAACAGGGGTGATAAGGGATTGGAGTGCAGACTTCTTGGATGTCTTCTTAAGTGGAGAGGCCGAGGGGGACCTCTGGGCGGGATCTTCAGAGGAGGCTTGGGTGTGCTCATTGATAAATTGATTGGTATTGGGAGTAGAATCGGTGGGAGCGACATATGAGGAGTTTTTTGGGTTGGGAGCGGCAGTGTCATCAGATTGAGCTGGAGAGTCGAATGGAGTAGGGGTTTGCTCAGATTCAGAGGCCATAGTTTCAGTAGTGGTGTTGAGATCCACTGTGGGAGATGGAGAGTCGGAGGTCTTGTCAGGTTTATCCAAATCTTCCGTTGAACTGGTAGGATCCTGAAAATCGCTGAGATCTTCTTCTTCTTTGCCGGGGATGAGGACAACAGTGGGATTGTCGGTATCATCTTCGGGAGTTGGGGTGGACGGGGTGGTGTGCATAGGAGGTGAATCAAAGTTCTTAGTGGTGCTCCTGGTCCTTCCGAGGGAGGTGAGCATAGTGGTGACCTTGGCGGGCAAAGTACACTTAGCGACGGTGGGTTTAGAGGATGTTTTGTCCATGGTTGGATGATTAGGGTGGGAAAGTAAGAAAATGTTGATTGGGGATGGAGTAAGGGTGTAGAGGTGTGTTTTATGTGTTGAGGGATGTGTATTGGGTGGCTGCGAAATGCAGTGCATTGCTCTGGATTTGATAATGTTCGTTAAAGGTAGAGATCTGGTTTTGAGGCCTAGGACCTGCTGGATAAAGTTTGGCACGGTTATATCTTTGTCTTTCTGGGGAATTGGCGCACCCTGTAGGATCATACTGCCCATCCACATTGTGCTATGGCTTTGATCTTGCGTGGAAAGGATAGGTGATTTGAGGTTAACTGAGAAATCCGTGTAAAAGTCCTGCGGGGGAACTAGTATCATGCTGTCCCTTCATGAAAATCTTCTCTGGGGGCCTCTGATGTGCTCCACCATGGTGGCGCTAGCTGCAAAATTCAATCTCAAAGAGACTCAGTTGCCTGTTCCATCACCACAGCCCACGAAATACATTATAATGAGAAGATAAAGTTGCCCCAGCAATAGCATAATCTGTCCATGGGTTCCAATGGTGGAAGGGGATGAGTTGCTTGATAATCGTGCATTTTTCATGAGGCGTACTTATGTAGGATTTATACTATTTGATGATGATTTGTCTAAACGAAAAGTCCCAATTGAGCAGGTACAATACCAAGCTCTAGTCACTGCGACCAGTGTTATTTTGTCTGCCAGAATGAGGTTGATTCGGAAGACAGAATCAAATTAAGATTCTTGTTACACATGTCTTAATGAGACAGTTACAGATGACAGAATGATATGACTTTGTCTGACAAAAGGTATTGACCTTGACTAGCTGGATCAGTTTGTTACACATGATTCCATGGGAGTTTGTCGTACAAATTTAAGTTCTTTTATGGCTAACCAATGTAGTTCCATATGACAAAGCATTATGTGTTAATGTCACAGAGTTCTTGTGGACCTTTGTTAAGTTTTAAGATGACATATTATGGCATATCATCTAATTCGTATATCTTAAACACAACTAACATATATCATCCCCAGGACAGCCACAATAGAAGCTCCTCACAACAGCACCTCTTCATTGTTTTCATCGGACTCTTTGATATATTTGTGGAGTGCCTCAACATTGATGGGACAATCGTTGAAGGCTACTTCTGCACCACCACGTTTAGTGCACGGTTCAATAAGTGCTGCTGAGACATTGGTGAACTTGATTTTGGTTTCGTTGACATCAACAAAATGGCAAAGGATTAACCACTGGTGAAGGAACAGATGAGACACTCCACCCTTTTTCTTTTCCCCTTTAGTGTCATGGAACTTGCACTGCCATGTACACACGACGGCTCCATCTGTTCCAGTGCACCCCACCATTTTTGAACATCTTCAGTCTTACGCATGAAGTGAGCATAATCAAATTGCTTTCTGGGCCACATTTTCAATGATGAAGGAATGCAGCAATCCCTCCGGTATGCCTTGATTTCACTTATCATAACCTTGCTCATTTTCTCTATCTGCTTGCGAGCATGGGCTTGCATATCTTTGTATACCCTGCGAGTAAACACCTGAAGGTTTTTACCTTCATTGGTCGTAAAATGTCTATGGCGCTCAAAACTCGGAGTGTTTTTAGTGGGGGCTGTGGAACAGACTGTAAATGCAGTACAAACAACTTTCACAAACAACTTATCAAACTCCGTCTGCGCACTCGTGATGTAACCAGAAGAAATCTCACTGTAGGAGCGGTTGATAGCAGAAACAATGCTGTCCTCTTTGACATCCGCATCTTTCACTTGAAGAAGTGTGTTAGAGAGGAGTGCTTCCCATGCCTGTTCCATAATGCGAACACTGTCTTCAGTTGTATCACTTTTGCATAGAAATGGCTTCGAGATGCAGGAACTGTTAGATAAGAAACGGGAAACCTCTTCCATCCTGCAGTGCAATACAGCTCGTCTGATGAAACCAGGTAAACATTCTAACAATGATGTTAGTGAAAATATGTAAACAATTTGACAATGTTTGAGCAAAATAATCCTGAAGAACTCACCCAAATCAATGATTGATCTCCTGCTATCATTTCCGGTGTGACAGCTTCATTAATATGAACTTTCCTGAAAATTCGGAGAGTCCTTGGTTTCCAGACCTTGCCAGTGACGGGATCTATCTCTTTGCATCAGTATAGGAATCAATGTCCGAATCATTATCTGTGTTTGCAGGTACTTCTTCGTGAGCTCTTTCATCTGTACCAGTGGAAACCTTGGTTGGTGTTGACATCTTCCTTCACGATTCAATGGCAGCAGCTGTTGCAGCTGCTTCAATTTCCTTGAGGGACTTAGTATTTGACAGGCAAACAATAGTCTGTTGTGTCACTTGTGCTATCACAGCTGCGAGGACATCATTGGATGGGATTGTATTAGAAGTTTGGGTGAGCCTGGGTGGCAAAGATGGTACTACCAACTCATTGGGAAATACTTGTTCTTTTTGAGAAGGATCATCCTCTTCTCCTGTGGTTTTGGGGTTAGCAACAATAGAACAAGACTGAACAGAATCAGAATCATACTGGTTGTCATGCATCAAAAATTTGTCGGGGAAGGATGGTATTCAGGTGGAGATTCGTCTTCCGCTGCAAGTTTTTCTTTCGGGGTGGAACATAGCTGTTTTGGATGATGCAGAGGCTCACCATCCAGATGACTTCCTATCTCAGATTTGGTGGGTAGATCTTTTAGTGACATGAGAAAGGAATAAAAAGATCACAATAACTGTGAGGACAAGTGCATAACTGTGGTGCAAAGAGATGATTTTATGTGAAAAAATGTACCGTTCACAAATGTGCTGCAACGGGCCATTGAGTGTGTTGACGGAGGTAGGGATGTGGTCTTGGTGGCATGTGGTTGTTGTGCTGGAGATGACTCATTGGTGCATGCATTTTTTGCAGACCGTGGATGCTTGACAGGCTGAGCAACCGATTCATCATCATCTGATGCTTGTGGGGTATGTTGCTTCCCCTTGGATTGTGCTGTTTGCCTTGTGACACGCTTGGTCACCGCTTCTGGCTCATTGATGTGTGCCTTTGCAACAGCCCGCACCGGCGCGGAAACCTCCTCCCCATCTATGGATTGGTTCCCTTTACCCTGTCCAGTCAACCGTGATGATCTTGTCTTATGTTCGGTGGACTCTTTGTTTGCAGCAGTGGACTTTTTGTTTGCCAAAGTGGCAGAGGATGGATTTTGGGTGGAAGTTTGTGCCATGATTACCTACTTTGGAAGGCGGAATGTTTGGTGATGTCTTTATTATTATGGTGGTTTAGGAAGACTAAACCAATAGATGTTTCATTGATAAAATAAAAGCATGACCGNTTATGGTGGTTTAGGAAGACTAAACCAATAGATGTTTCATTGATAAAATAAAAGCATGACCGCTACAGTCATGTTTATATCGAGTACCGCATATCAAGGGTCATTTGGTTCTGGGGGTCATTACGGAGAAATAAATGTCATCCTATACGTTTGGGTCGTACCAATTTAACAAGTTTTAGCACACTTTCAAATGCACATCACACAGGAGCACATTGGCATCAATTTAAGATACCCTTTATAAAAAATGTATATATATCAACATATGCAACTCTTGTTTCATCAGACAAAACACCTAACTAGTGGGGTTTGTCTGACAAACCCACGGGGTTCCATATAACTCCCCCCTTTCCATTTTCCCAATAGTTGTATCTTTATGGGAAACCTTTTTTGACATTGAGAAGTCCCCATCCAAGCCTGATGACCAGCCCATCCAGGACTGCCAAGAAGTGTATAGCAATGACCACCTTAATGAGATGAGTATGTAGACACATGACCCCAGGATTATTAGCCATAAATTTGACTTGCCATTGCAGAAAATAAATATACATTCCCTGCATCCCATCACAAATGGCCACCATGCAACAAAAAATCTTGTAGAAATAGATAGGATTCCCCATCAAAGGGAGCAGTTATTTGGAGCCCAGTGACTTTGTATGACAAAACTATCATAGTGAAGCAAGTGATTTCATCATACGAAACGAGTCCGCGTTATAAAAAACATGTATACATGAATATAAGATAAAGAGTATCCTAAATTGCCTCCAATGTGAACAGACATCTTTCTAAGGTAAGCAATAAAACTTTGTTCAGTAAATTTAGTTGTAAAAAATTGAGGGAGAAACATCGTCAAAAGGCTCAGAGGTTTGAGGGGGCACTGTGGAAACTGTGGTCTATGGTTTGATTCATACCTTTTACCACCTTAAAAGATATCATTTTGTTTTACGAAACCAGATTTACTAGTGTAAAGCATGTATCTTTCCCTTTTTTCTCTAAGATTTTTCTTTTATTTCGTAAAACGAAGTCTCACCAATAACATTACTTTGTCTTACGAAACCAGGTTTACTAGTGTAAAGCATGTGTCTTTAACTTTTTCTCTGACTTTTTTCATCATTACGTATTACGAAATCTCATTTCGTCATACGAAACCACTTTTTGGTTTAAAATGCAATGGATACCTTTTCTCTAAAAAGGCAACAGTTTAGACACTAAACTAACACTTGACTGATGAAATTTTATTGCATGACAAAATGAGGTGGTTTCATAATACAAAGTCACTGCACTCCATATAACTGCCCCCTTTTTGAGAAATATGCTATCTTTGACACTCAAAAATAGACTATTTCTCAAAGATAGCCTATTTTTCAAAAATAACAGCCTCCACTGCATAGGAATAATATTTGTTCACATAGAGTTCGAAAATAGTCTATTTCTTGAATATAGCCTATTTCTTGAAAATAGACTATTTCTCAAAAATTCTTCTTAACAGAAGTCATTTTCAAGAAATAACCCATTTTTGAGAAATAGGCTACCTTCAACAAATAGCCTGTATTCAGAAAGTAGTCTATTTTTGAGAAATAAGCCCTTCTTCAGGAAATTTTGTGATGGAGGGAGAGGATTGCGCAAATGACTACACAAAAGCATACCCAAAGGGCCTTCAGTATGTGCACAAGTGTGCACAGGGTTTTTGTTTGCAAAAAGATTGTGCATAATTATGATTTTGTCAAGTTCATATGGTAGAGGTACAGTAGATTTGGTATATACTACTTACTTCAAAATGTTATTTCCTCTCTCTCTCTTTATGTAGCTGTTGAAACACCACAAATCTATGAAGATTAATATAATTCAAGGTTTTCATATACAAACAATCAAGTAATATCTAGAAATATTAATCTTTAAAAAATTTCTGCCTGTTATATATGAGGGTCATGAGGGGTTTACAGACTGTAATTGTAATATGGTACAGGCAGGGTCTAGGGTTGGTAGACTATCATTGAGAGATCTATCATTGGGGGGTCTAATACTATTGACGGGGTTTTATAGATATGATAGATTCATTGGGAGGTAGATGGACTAAGGTTTCTAGATATATCATCTCTTAACTCCAATGGACACTTATTGATAGATTTGTGTGAATCATGGATAAATAAACATTAACACTAAAGCATTGAAATAAAACTTGCTACTTTGGTAATTATGACCTTTTTTAATGTATTAAATCTAATATCACATCTAGAAATGTTGATCATCTGCATTTTCACACACCTGATTTTCCTGCTGAAACCTTACTAAATTGGGTTGTCTATAAGTAAAACCTTTGATGTGTGATGTATATAGGCTTGGTCTACAATGAATACTAACCTATATGGTGCTGTTTTTGATGAAAACATGTTATTTTTAGCAAAACGCAATATTTTCAATCATGATATCTTCCATAGTGCTTATGCTCAATATTATTCCTACATAGAATTGGTTTTCATTTTCAATTGAGAACTTGATTTCATAGTCTTATATTTCAACTTCATTTTCAGTAAACATCTTCTATTAAAATAACATAGTTTGTTGAAAATGAGCTATCCATTGAAAGTAGTTTTATGCCATACAATGATGTATTTCCTTGTTCAGTGGGGATCAGGGAGACATACTACTTAGTTTTAGTGAAATTAAAATACTTAGCTAAAAAGTATTTACATGAAAAACCTACATTGTAATTAACAGCAAGCACAAGATATTTAGGTACATTATTCATCCAAGACAACATTTTTAGTTATATAGTTTCTTTCTTGCAAACTGTCTTTTTAATACTGCTTTTGTTCTTGAAAAAGGGAAATGGTATATTCATATCATATTTGTTTTGTGAAAGAAACTAATAAATTCAATAAATCTATGGTGGACTATGTTGATACAACACACAATTCACACAACTATAAGAACATATTCTATGGATTAGGTTTTTCACCTTGAGCATAGCTAAAGACAGAAGCAATCTGTTCTCCATGCCTCTCATTGTTGTAATGTACACTCACAAATCGTGGAACTGCATATGTACCACCTGAGCCATGGGGCAGAATCTGTCACTGCAATGTCTTCAACCCCAGCAGTTTGCCAATTTTCCCAGTGGGGAGCTACAGCACCCTCAATGCTCCTGAAAGGGAGGTCAAAAACTTGTGTGTCAGCCAGAACTAAATGCTCCAAACCAGAAGTATGCATGTGAATTGGCTGCACTGCCATTTCATCTCTTGACTTGACATGTGCATGGTCTTCACTCCAATCAGCCCCCATCAAAGTGTGAAGGTATTCCACCTCAAAAAAACACTTCAGTACAGCCTTACAGACTGCAAACTTCATCCCACCAGGAAACACCATTGCAAACCTGAGGCAAGTCATGAGGAGGTCAACAGTCTACAACTCACTGTTCAAATATCTTCCATCCCATCCTTCTTTTGGTGCTTGCTCCGAGGGGAAATGTAGGTGCAAAAGTAGTGAGAACTAAAAGCGATTCAGATATTTTCAAGTATTTGAATGACATTGCCAATGGAATCCTTTTTCTGGCTCTTTTTACCAGTGCTGAAGGGTGCACGAGGCTACTTGGATGATATTTCTTCATCGGCATTCTCCTTGAGAACTTGAAGTTCTTGCTCTTCTTCTTCTTCTTCTTCTTTTTCTTCTTCTTCAAAACCAGGCAAATCTATGGATACAGTGTCAGACACTTCCACTTCCTTGTTGAAATCACTGTCTTTCAAAATGTGTGGGGACTTGTCCTCTTGAATATCTTTGTTACCCTGACAACAAGGTGAGTATTAGCCTAGGAAAGTTTTTCAGGAGGCATCATCACAGTTTTGACTTACCTTTGTTGTAGAGGTCTTGTGCCTTCCCTATATGATACTCAGCGATGGAAGAGTTCCAGTTTTCCTGGAAAGTTTTGTATGAAAGGTCAGCATAGTAGTGCTGCCTGATTGTCTCAATGTAAGCCTTGTTGGTGCATTCTGCGTTGATTTTCTTGTTCAAGATTCATTCATTGAAACCTGCTTTCAGTTCCATGCTCCATTTTTTGTATAGGATGGAGCCATTCAGTGTGTTGTGGATGTATTATGTTCTGATGACATTTCTTGTTGTCAGCATGATATGCAATGTCTTATGTAGTGGAGGGGTGTGTTTCAGGCACCAACATATTTTATGAAAGTTAGTTATACAAGTCACTCCAAAAAATAGTCCTATTTCTCTGCACATGTCTTATTTCTTGGATGTATGATGTATAAGCCTTTCTGATATATCTCCATGAAATACCTAAAGCTTGAGGAATATGTACTACTCCTATATAGACATGCCTCTTATTTCTGAAAAATGAGCCTTTTCTTCAAAATCAGACACTGCCAAGAAATAAGACTATTTCTGAACTTTGGAAATAGTTTTATTTCTTGGTAATTATCTTATTTGTTCAAAATTGTATTATGCCTTCTTTTTGAACATGAGCCATACATCAACATTGGAAATCTCAATATCCATTTATAAAATTTTCTGAATAATTCAGCATGACTTGATTGATAAAATTGACATCAATCAAGACCCGTATCTTCATGATATTGTCAACTCTTCTAAAATATGCACACCCTTATCACAACATCTGCACACCTTCCATTGTCATCACAAGTCTACACTTTCTAACATCCGTGCACCATGACCAACCTCTTGACATAAACAAGACAGGTCAAGTAGTGTGGAAGTGGTACTGTTGCCCTCCTACTACTGATCATGAAGGATCTTCCACCAGCAAATGATCAAAAGGACCTCACAACAGTCAAAGACTTCTACTGCCTTGCCAAGTATGTGTCGTGCTGTACTAGTCAAAACTGGTCCCTGATGACACAGAAGATTGATGCTTCCATGAGTATTTTGGCACAGGTGTTGCTGTGGTCAATAATGTGTGGTGGATGTTTAAAGGTAATGACCTGCTGCCCAAGATTGTCATTGAGAGTCACTTGCTATGGGCGATGGCCCAAGAACAGAGGAGAATGTTCTGCAGTTGCATCTGAAAAAGGTGCCGTAGACTTGGCACTCTTGGACCTTGAAAGTGCTATGCTAAGTCCGTACATTGATTTTTTCCATCAAAATCATTCTGCTGACATGCCTTTTCCAGATTACTTTTGAAGACAGGAAAGTAAACAAAAGACATGACACTCATCTCAGCATGGAATGCGCTGACTGCATGATCCAGCAAAAGGGTCCTACTTTTGCCATTTACAAGTTCAAGGGCAAGTCTGCATTGCACTATGGAGTTGCACTGGACATTTTGTCAGGTGAGATAAAGTTGTTGAATTGGGAATATCCATGCAAGTATTGGCCCGATATCAGCATTTTTTGTGATGGGCCAATAAAGGAACTTGAGCTTGGTAAAAGGGTGGAGGCAGATGATGGTTATTCTGGTGAGAGTCCGTACATGACAGAAGTGCCTTCTGCAGTGTTGACTTGTTCTTTGGAGGAGGCTGATGCAAT
>JALLPD010009554.1:0-13338 GCA_036940065.1 Cyclotella cf. meneghiniana
GGAGGTTCCAGTTGGAAGCTCCTAGAGCTTACAGGTGTAAGCAGATTCTTGGCCTTTGTCATTACCTTTTGTCACCTAATTTACATGTTTATATTATTAGACTTTAAGCCATGGCTTTTGGTTCCAGATCAAGTTGTCAAGTATTTCTCTTGGATGTATAAAAAACAATTGAACTCCGGGAGAGGTAATTCCTACAGTCTGCAGTCTAATCATGCAATTTTTCTCCATTGTCATGCCAGCATTCTGGATTTCTAGTGCACAAACAACCAAAGTTGGTGGCTCATGGTAATACTTAATATCTTCAATAGCCCCCATTGGGAGTACTTTGTCATCCTTTCGTTACAAGAGTTTATGACAATGGTGATGTACAACCTAGAGAAAACAAGGAATTTCTGTGAATGATCTTGGATGAGTTTGGAATGATTGACTAAATATTAAAAATGTTTTAGGCAAGACAAAGTGAATTTTTTTCTTGATTTACCCACATCTTCCATCATTGTTAGACTCAACATATTGAGATCAACATGTCCAACAGAATCACATACTGTTCTCCTAGAACAGCCTCTGTACTCTCTAAAATGGATGATCATCGGTACCATAATCTACCGCATGAGTAAATGGTGTAAAATAAAAGATTCCTTTATTTTTTGTTGTGCTATGACAACAAATTTTTCCCAGTCTAGAAGACCCCAAAATGGAATATTCTGAACATGTGTTGATCCTTATCAACCAGGTTTTTTGATGAGGTTCTTTAAGAAACACAAAATGTTAATACAAACTCTTTTTGATACTTAAACCAAGAGAATGGTATTCTATATATGTGCAAAACATTACTCAGGGTGCATGATGAACCATCACCTGAATTCCATTGAGCGGGCATTTTATCAATTCTGATTTATGTTTGAATGATAGAAGTATTGGTTGAAATTGGTGATGATTGTTTTTAATGGTAACTTTGTCATGGGGCACAGTGAACATTGCAAGAAAGGTCTGCTTGTGATGAATAGTAATGCGCCATTGAAATTTGCCAGAGACATGTCACAACAGAGAAATGGCACATGTTTCCAACAACATTTGTCACTTAAATGACATAGTGGCATAAAGCCCAAGGTTCACAGTACTATATTTCACTCACCTCTTTAGTATAAATAGTAATGTTGGCCATTCGTGGCTACACTACCACTTCACTGCCCCATTAATCTTTGTTTTAAGAAGACAAAATTACAAGTTACATTTCATTTTCTTGTTATAATCACATCTCAACATTGATCAAGGTAAAGAGATTTGGAGGAGCTTTGGAAGTGAAGATCAATTAGGACCGCTTGGTTTTCACAATTATTGATACTAGGGTTTTTATTCTTATGAATAAGAAATAAATTCAAACACAAAAGGATTATTATTCCATATGATTTACTTCATTAATGCACTTCATATTCTTATCACTTCATTGCAGCACTATTTTTCAGACTATGCTTAAAAATGACAGCACATAAAACACAATTTCCACACAGAGCCCGCCCAAGTTTCTGAGTAATTGCTCCATCTAGGAAATTTGAACTGGGAATATGAGGTACATGGCCTTGTTTCACAACCAATTAGATTTTTGGTTACGGCACAACTTTGAATCTTTCACTCTCTGGTCATCATGGCCTCTGCTGGTTGTCTCTAGTCACTTCAACTCCTCTTTTCCATTGGTTGATTGTTCTGCAAACTATCAGCTAGTTGCAGTGCATTCCATCTGGCCCAACCCCAGGTGCTGGTTGATTGTTGCATTGCTGCCTCTTTGCTGGTAGTTGTTGTCACCTTCATGATCAATTGAGAGATGAAAACATTTCAATGTTTATTAAAGAGGAGCACAGCAAAAAGTTAAGGAATAGTCATGCCTCCAATATTAGGAACACTGAAAAAACATGGTACTGACCAAAAAAATTAAGAAGACTGGTATTATAGTCTTATTCCTTTCCTGTCAGTGTGTGGCCATTTTGTGTTGAAAATTGTTGATCAAAAATCAAGATCTACTGATACCGTGGTCACAGGGGAAGGCTCACGGGAGGAGAATTATTGTTCTATACAGAGACGGCCTGGAAGAGTATGATCAATGGAGGGAGTGGGCCATTCCACGTGTTTTTTTGCAAACAACTGAAACAATGAATGTTACAGCAAAAAAGCAGCCCCCATACCATTCCTTTCAACACACCATCACATGCACCATTTGCACACCATTTGTGCACTATTTGCACACACCATGCACACTCCATGCACACACCAAGTACACACCAGCCAAACACCTCTCACATGCCAAAAGTTTGAAAAACTTACTTTCTAGATAAAGTTAAAAACAAATTTAATGCATCCATGATAATTCAAAACACATGCTTCTTGGAGTGACTGCTCAAATCAAAAGGCAACTTAAAAGTTTATAGAAGTCACCCTCAACTGATCACTGCCAGGTTTTGACCAGTCACCAAAAAGTATGATCCATGAAAAGGACATCAAGAACCCAAATGTAAACTTCCACTAGGAAACAGATGTACAGTTGTATAAAAAGTATGCACAATGATATCCTCCCCTCCTCATAGTCACTCCTTGTAACTGCATTTTCATAATGTAGATGGACATTTTGAGAAACAGAGATGTTTCCAGGAGAGATATAACATCACACCTTCTCTAGCATAATCTTTCAAGATTGCCTCTTAATAGGTATCATGACATCTTAATGCATAAGTACAACTTCAGTGCAAAAACTCTATTTTCTATAATCCATGTAACCTATGCAACAAAGCACTCTCATCTACTCTCTTTCATTGGGAAGTTTGTGCTGTTGTTGCTCACACCATGGTGGCTGTCTACTTGTCCCTCTGTTTCAGTGCTGTCTTTTGTGCCCTCCACAACACCATTAACCTGTGCAACTGAGTTCTTTTCCAACTGTCCTTCAAAATCAAATGCCTGATTAATCTGTACAACACTTCCTTGTCTCTTGCTGCTGTTGTTGATGGCTGCTTTCTCCATCTGTCCTGGAAATAGGTACTCATTCAACATTCATGTCTTTAGTGTGATTCTTCGGTCAGTACTCTGCTTTGGAAGACTTTCCTACAACTGAAAAGAAAAACACCTCAACGTGATAGCAGGAGGAAGATAATTTGCATCTGGCCATCTCCTTTTTGCAGCATCAACGAAGCTTGTCTGCCCATCACCACAAAGAAGAAATGAGAGTTTAATGATATACGTTCCTTCATCTGGCTTCGCCACGTTGATTCATGGCACAAGTAATTTTGATTAGACCCACTCTTGAATCAATTTTTAAATTATCAATTAAATTGCCTTGAGTTGTTGGTTATACACCAAAGATATTGAAACTATTGTACTAATTGTCATTCTACGACAATGGCACCAACACCGAATTCCACCCAGCCAACCTGCGACTTATCCTCAAACTCGCTATATTTGATCAATAACTCCTCTCCGGCGGAAATATCCCTTGTAGCATAATAATGATACCCACATGGGCCCCATCGCTCTTTGTCAAAGTGGTCTCCATCACTGGTGTAAGTCGATTCGTCAGCTATAGAGTGCGGTGGAGTCCCACAGCGTATATTTTCTTCCTCTGCTCCCCACTCTGCGTTGTTGACTAATCCACTTTCATCAAATGCTATGAACACCGTCCATCCATGTCTAATATCGTCTTGTTCACCCTGTTGCTTAGGTACATGTTGGACCCAACACCATTCCATAAAACTGCACGCTGTTTCGGCATCATTCTTCCCAAGAGTGTAGGTATACCGTCTCCATTCCATGGGATCTTTGAATATCCCGACATTATCAACATCAATACTGAGGACGAGTGAGCCCTTTGAAATGGATTCCGAAGCAAATATTCCCCTACCCTTGTGGCCGGCATCCCCCACGAAGACTGGCACGCGAAAGACGCTGTTGGCATCTTGTTTATTCGGAATGGATACTGTATTGATCTCCCTCTGATACTTGATTCGCATTCGCTCGATCATTCGCATCGTTTCGGCAAGTTCATGCGGTTTCAGCGCCAGTTCGTCAATGGATCGCGGCGCTGGGCGGGGCGGACGGATTTCATCGTCGTCGTCATTGCCGTATGGTGGAAAAAAGGAATGACACCCAAAGAGATCGAAGAGATCGTCTATGGAGTAATCATGCCAATGAGCAGTTTCTTCGTGCACGTCGTGTTGTGACTGTGAGCAGGTTTCATCGGAGGCATGGCAAGATTCTTGCGCATGAGACGCGGAGGAAGACAGCGTGAAGGATGCCACTGTTATTCGGAGGACATCGAGAGAAGTCGATCTTGGTGATCCGGAGGACGCGGCGAGGAACGTCCATATAAAAGTCAACCGGCCATGCAGTGAATGGAGCGTTCTCGGCATGGTTGATACAGGGTTGACACTGTTGAGACATTAAGTAGGTAAGTGGACAAGAAGGCTGTTTCATCTTCAGGAAAGTCATCCCGTCCATGATAGGGTACAATACACCATACCCATGCCACCGCTACTATATTTTTCAGCCACTAATTATTTTTGGCTACCGTCGGAGTATATGATTGAGGTTGAGGGAAACAGTCTAATATTTATATTATCTCCTTATCAGGGGAACCAGGTTATTCTGTGTTTTTTTGCATTCTGAGGCACTAGGGGTTTACAGAGTTTTTCTTTATCTTTACCATTATCAGAAAAAAATACAAAATCTCAGAGGTGACATCACTTTTTGTCACATTTGTACTTAAGGACTTTACTGATTTTTATTACCCCGGAATAGGCCATTTTGTCCTCTCTTTTCAATCAAGATAAATACTTTGAATGCACTTATTCATGTTATTTCAAGTAANTCTTTTCAATCAAGATAAATACTTTGAATGCACTTATTCATGTTATTTCAAGTAAATCATAACCTTTGCAGCTTGATATAAATTCATTTTTATAAATTCATTTTTTTGTACACCACGTGTCTGCCATGCCAAGAGTGACTCCACGACAAGTTGCTCTTAGAGCACTTACAGCGGCAACACGACGCATCCGTCAACTGTTCATTGTGGTCAATGCTCAACAATTGCTTGAAGGCGACTTCAGCAATCCTGTTCATCGTGGTCAATGCTCAACAATTGCTTGAAGGCGGCTTCAGCAATCTAAACAAACTTAATGACTCATTTGTTGCACTGCTGCTGTATGAGCGCCGTTTAAAACAGCTCCGCAGTACCAGATACGTAACCCTGAGGGAACATCGCAGCTACTCTGTATGGGTTTATGAGCTCGATTTGAGGAAAGTCTATGGAGAGGTCCCTTGGTTGAGTGATCGCAAATTTCTTTTGAAATATCGAACCACTTGCGAGGGATTGGAAAAATTAGTTGATTTATTGAAAGATGCACCTTCTTTTGCAAGAGGGGCACGTGGTCCGGAGCAAATGCCTGTCAAGTACCAAGTCATGATATGGTTGCACTTCTTTGGACACAAGGGAATGACTGTTGATCAACAAAGGACTGATCTCCATACCTGTATTGGCCTATGTGAGCAATCTCGTAAGAGAGTAACTGCGGCATTCAACCATATTCGCCACGATTGGATTCATTGGCCAGATGAGGAAGAAAGAAATGCCATTTCAAAACAAATTGAACAAGAATTCTTCTTACCAAATGTTGTGGGAATCATGGATGGCACTCTACTGAAATTGGGTACGGAGCCGTGCTGTTCTGACAAAGCAGATTACCATGGTAGGAAGTATGCTTATTCCATCACTTGTAATGTTATTTCTGATGATAAATGTTGCATCAGAGATTACCTTGCAGGTTTTCCGGGATCAACCCATGACAGTCGTGTATGGAGAAATATGGATATGTACAATAATCCTACGGACTACTTCGCTCCATGTGAATATTTGATCACCGATACGGCATATGAGCCTACATGGTTTTGTATTCCTGCCTACAAGTGCATTGGGGGGAATCACTTGCTGTTGCCTGCAAATAAAACTGAGTTCAACTTTTGTATTGCCCGTCCACGAGTGAAGTCAGAGCACGTCAATGGAATATGGAAAGGACGATGCCCATGGTTGCGTTCTATTTGGATGAAGCTGACAGACGACAAGGAGACAATGAAGCATATATTGAGGAGTATTGATGCAACAGTGGTCTTCCACAACATCATGATAGAATTCTTCAGAAATGAGTTGCCTGATGATTACAACGACAATGTCACAGTAATCACTGACATTGATGATGCAGACCATGCCCCACTTCCAGAGGAGAGGATAATCCTTGATCAACCTCTCCATGAAGACAGCCCTCCGGGGACAAGACGCGAACAACTATTGCATCTGGTTGAGGAATTCTATGTTTGACCTGTTTGGTAGTCCCATTTCAGTAGATACAAATGCAATGGAGGGAATCGACCATGATAGTGTTTCTGAACTTGGTGAAGAGCTTGAATTTGATGAAGAGATCGAATGCAGTGACTAATAAGTTAAATATGTCTTTAATTCAGTGATTAGTCATTTAAGTATCTGGTTTCAAAAGATATTTCAGGCTAATCTTGATACTACATGAAAGTGGTGGGGCTGCAAGACATCAATAAACGAGTCCGTAGTAGGCTTCCGCAGGATGTCTAGCAGTCTGGTTAGGAAGATTTTTGACGGGCTGAAATTTGGTCACGTGTGGCCACTGTATTTGTACTAATTCCCTAGTAGGCTTCCGCAGGATGTCTAGCAGGGGCCTGTTAGGGTAGCTAACAGGCACCACTGATGCCATTTAAGTTACTTCTTGATACCGCATGAAAATGGCATAGCTAACAGGCACCACCAATGTCATTCAGACTACTTCTTATCTGTTTTGAATTTATTGAATTTAATTAAGTCTTTTAAGGTTTAGTGATTACAAATTGCATTAATTCTAGTCCAGAAGATGTATAACAACAATTGTAAAAGTCATCAACTACTCATTTTGTTAGTTTTCCTCGTCTTCAGAAAATTCTGCTTCCGCTTCTGCAATTTCCTTTTTGTATTGCTTGAGTTCCCTTTTCTGTGCTGGTGTGAGGAACTGAACAAAGGATGGAACAAAATACGCCGCTTTGACAGGACACTTCATGTGTTTTGTTGCTTGCTCAAACTCACCCATCAACCTTACCACTTTTGACACTTTTGCTAATTCGGATTCATCGGATGACTGGGTTGCTCGCTTTGTAACCACTGAAAGGAAACAATTGAATTGTTCGTCTTCTGGATAATACATTTTATTGCATCGTGCAGACCTTTTTTTAGATGCTGGCTTCACTTGACTTGGTGTTGATGCCCTCCTCCTAGCTGTCGACGATGATGAACCGGATTCCTCCATGGTAGTTTCAACAGTATCAATATTGTCATCGCCTTCATAGGGGCCAAACAATTCATCAGTTTGCGCTGCAGGAACCAACCCAGCGCATTGTGTAAACACTGCCTCTAAGTCAAAGTAGTACGGGCAAATCCTTTTAACCTAAAATGAAAGATAAAGGAGAGTGACGTGACAAGGTTGTTCAAAAGTTGTATGATATAGGCACTCACTCACCTTATCTTCATAAGCCATTGGGTCAGATTCCTTGAGACCATTGCCTGTCTTTGTCCCGGCATATTGGTCATGACACTGTCTCATTTTTGATTCGATGTGCATGATTTTGTTGTATACACAATCAGCATCAAGTGGCTTCTTGCATCCCTTATTCTTGATCATTTCAGCGATTTCCTCACAAACCTTCAACTTAGTCAGGGCACCAGGAGGGTCACGCCAGCGCATGTACCTCTCTTCACTTGCCAACCAATCCACCAAGTAGAACTCAGAACACTTCAGGTCATTTGGCCCATCTGCACCATCATTCCTCCAGGTGAGGTAGTTGGGATTGTTTTCCTTCTTGCCCTTTATGTACTTGTCGTGATGACCAAGAGTGCAGAATGAGAGATCCTCCTCAATGGTTCGTGCTGTTTTTCCACCATCCATCATCTTTTTGTAACAGATGTGGTGGAGCTGCTTCTGACAAGATTCAATACCACACTTCACAAGTGTGTGGAGGTTTGTAGGAGGTAGACCGGGGCAACCTTTACACTGGCACTTTGCTTTAGTAGCCTTTGGTGTAGCTGTTGCATTGGTACCCTTATTTCCATTGGTCACTGCCACAGGTTTCTTTGCGCCATTAGAACTCGATGTCATTGTCTGGGTCATCGTCATCAGGGTTGATGCTCTTTCCTGTTGGGGCGCTGTAAGAAACGTCCAAGTCATCGCGGTGGCTTGGATCCATCGTCTTGTGCATGGCAAAGCTAGAAGGTGGGATTTCTTCTTCCATTTCAGATGAGAACGACGGCACTGTTACACACAAAAGTGTGTGGATTTGGGGGGGAAAGTGATATGGTTGATTTTTAGGTATCAAGATGAAAATTCATTGATTCGGATTCTTGACAAAAAAATAAAAAAAGAAGACAGATGTGACACACGAACATCATTCTGGTAATTTAGATTGTTCTATATGCCCATTCGATTTTTGTATGATGTTGAGGTTTGGTAAAAAACCGTCTTGACAATGAAAAAAATTGGACTAATGTTACATACGTAGCCTGGTATAAGACATCACAATGTGGGCGGAGTCAGGCATTTTTCTCTCCATAACGGTCAAGAAAAAAAACTGTTAACCCTTATTGACTAAACAATCACAATCTAGTTGAGAATCTTAAAATTGTCAATAGTCCCTCTTACAAACTTTTGGCCAATAGTGTGTTAACATGTCAACAATCAGTAATGTCATGTTCTAAACTAGCTGACAAATGTCCAGAAGTGACGTTTTCACTTTTGTCCAAATATTGCCATATATTGACAATTGTTTTCTTAATAGCGTTATTTTATCAACAATTATCTTCTAGATAAGAACCTCTATTTTGCATTTTGTACCTATTTTCAAATTTGCAACCATCCCCAGAACTCTCATAATTGGAGGGATTGTTCTCTAGCATCTCGTGAATGCAGCAATCATGGTCTTCTGTCACGATTGCTGCCATGATCCATGCTTGGTGTCGCTCCAGCAAGATGCCCTCATGGGTCAATTCTCTGTTCTTGTGAATTCCATGAGTAACAGTCACAAGCATAACATTTTGTATCGCTGCTTCATCCGGATGGAGGACGGTGTGTTGGGGAGGTGCAACAGAGTGCTTATTTGAGTGTGTGTTGTTAGTTTCATTTGCTCGATTTGCACGAGCAATGACGACCAGTATACTCAACATCGTGATGCAGATGGGGGAAGGTGTGATGATGACAACATTGAAGACAATAACAATGTTGTTAACAATTCATTTCACCAGATGGAGGGGGAAGCATCTCCTAAGGCTGTTCATTTTGAGCAGGGCCAAACCATTGGTTTGTCCATGTTTTTCAAGACTAGCCAGTTCATTGCTGAGCTTGTCCGTCAGATTGTTCTTGAATCTCCCATTGAAGGATAGCAAGTTTCTTATCAACAGGAACTATTCACTACAGCCACCTTCCTTTACAAAGATGAACACACCTATATGACATTGTGCATGTTCTGTTTTGGAAAAGCTAAGGATTGCACTAAGTCTACAAGTTCTGTAATAAATGAGTAGAACTAAATAGTAGTAATTCTGGAACATGTCTACACCAAATAATTATTCAATGTCACTCCCGTCATTGTCACTCCCTTCCTCACCATCACTACTTTCTTCCTCTCTCTCTTCCTCTCTCTTCCTCTTCTTGAGATCTAATCCATACTTACGTCGCAACCTGATGTAGATTGGATGCGAAGTCATTACAGAATAAGCACGCTTCTCAGTCTTCTTCCTAGTATCCTTAGCACCACGCTGTTTATATTTGAAGTTAGGGTTGGAGGACCATAAACCATCTGTGCTTTTATGATGAGCAATTTCAAAACATGTCATTCCTTTGAATTGAGGAATCTGAAAAATGTAATTGTTGCTGTTGACTGGAACACAGTGATAATGCTGACGGCAAGACTCATTAGTACACGCAACAATGTGGCGTACGTTCCATGCCCCATTGTCCTCAGATCTGTTGATTGTGTCTTTGTTTGCCAATTCTTGTGGAATTGTCACTCAAGATTGCATACACAGCGCATAAGTTTTACCTTGCTGGGAATACTTTGTGTCTGATGACAAGCAATGATAATGGAAGTTCTGTTAGACAATTGTTGCTCCGATGCAAAATCTACCGCCAACTCATCTCTGAAACGCAGTAACTCTTCAGCCAGTCCCAACAAAACTTTGCATTATCCAATTTGAAATATTCCATCTTTGTAGTAGTTGACATATTCCATGCCTGTCTTTCATTGACAATCATGAAATCGAAGATTCCCATCAAACCCATGCAATACTATTTCCAAAAAAATGTACATGATGTAAATGATCCACCCATTGGAAGGACTGATGTATCCCAAATGATTCCATATTCTTGGCAATCATGCCATGGAACGGACGAAATGATGCCATTCATGTAAAGATCACTTGAAATTTCTGGGTGTTCTTTTTTGGAGACTGTAGAAATAAGAGCTTCAAGGTGTGCACACCTTCACCTTTGTGCTTAATCTTGCATCCAAAAAATTGTTCCCATCCTACATCACCCATGCTACGAGTGGGAGAAGCATTGGCAATGATCGCTTCATTGGTCGAAGTTCTGTTGCTGGTCGTAGATACATCCTGCTGGTTGGGGAAGAGATTCTGATCTAAGTCCAATTTTAGAAGATTCTCAGGTGGTGGAAGAGGCAGTGGGGGGAGTGGGGGCAATAAGTTCTTGAGTTAGAAGCACGGCAGATTGACTCTTGTTGTCGCAATCTGCCGTTGCGGCAGCGGCATCATCTTGGCGGCAGGATAGCATGGTGGCCAATGACGAATGCACCTTTATTGACTAGCAGAACATAAAATATGGGGTGATGGGGGGGTCTATGAAGGCCAATTTTTCATGAGGAATCAATCTAGACCATCATATTAATGATTGAAGCAGCCCTAGGGGGAGAATATGATTGATTCTGTTAACATGCAGACAATTGTCTGCTTGTTTCTTAACATGTGGACGATTGTCCACTTGATACATAAGAGGGTTAATATGAACAAAATCATTATTTTTAGTCACAGTAGCGCAATAGCAAATTTTGGCAATATTGCGGTTTGTCTATTTGATGAACAAAGTCACAGCCTAGGCTGTGATTTTGTTTGGTCAATAGCCCAGTAGTGAATAACATTTTTAGCAAATATTTGAATTATTTTGCTGTTCGCTATTGACTAAAAAATCACGATTTAGTTGAGAATCTTGAAAATTGTCAATAATTTAATCGCCTGAGAGTGCAATAGTATGTTCAAAAAGTGCTACAATAATTTATTTTTGCTACATAAAAACAATTTTCAGCAGATTACATCGAATGTCCAAGGGATGTTTTTTGTGAAAGAACATTGGACCGAAGTGGCAGTCATTCGGTCTGCTCTTGAAGTGGTTGCCATCTTGACTTCTTCCAAGCAAACAATTCCGCATCCGCCACTTGCAAAATCACTCTGGTGATGTGCATGACTCCACTGAGTGTTGCAGCGATGGTTCTATAAAATAAGAATTAATTTTGTAATGTTAACTAATTAGTTCAGTTTTAAGTTGGTAATTTTGAGAACTTAGCACCGATGCGGCTGTCTCTTGATGCAAGAGTCCCAATCTGCCATTTGCAACATCAAGCCAGCAATGGACATGAACTGACTGACTTTTGCAGTGATG
Organism: Cyclotella cf. meneghiniana; assembly: GCA_036940065.1. Lineage (NCBI taxonomy): Eukaryota > Bacillariophyta > Thalassiosirophyceae > Thalassiosirales > Thalassiosiraceae > Cyclotella > Cyclotella cf. meneghiniana. The sequence goes on from JALLPD010009554.1 coordinate 11,754, forward strand.
GCTCTACCAATTAAATGAATTAATTTATTTTGCTAAGTTAATTTATTAATTAAGTTTCAGATTAGCTATTTCATTAGTCAATTAATCATACTCTCATAACTATATTAATTCATAAATTAATTAAAACTAACTGTGTTGCTGGGTTGCAGTTGTTGGATTCTTGCATCCAGTTCTGCTTGCTTTTGTGTTCAGTCTTTGAGGTTGAGACAGCAAGGTGTTTGTTCCGTGTTTGTGTGGCATTTTGCATGCGAAGCATGGTCAAGAGAGTGAGAACACTATTGGAGAATTCTATTGACCTATTGGGCCCTATCAAAAATGAGGGGTCAACAGCACTTGCTATTGGGCTATTGGGCCTCCCTAAACTGAATAGGTCAATAAAAAATTTCAATTTTTTGCTATCTATTGCACTATTGAGACGAACTACATCAACTATAGCACGGGTCAATAGTGCAATAGACTTTATAGCAATAAAAAATGATAAAAAATGCCATTCACTATTGAGCTATTGGTCGAACTAAATCACAGCCTAAGGCATAGAGTTCTTAGACCATTCGCCATTGACTGGTTTACATCCTGGGTTAAATGCATTGTTTGAGCTCATAACCTCATTTAATCCTTTTGCCATCATGCCAATGACTGGGCAGTCAACTCCAATGGGTTAAAAATAATAACCCACTGGGAGGTTTTCAACATCTCCTGGGTTTAAAAGGCCATTTTCACCCAGGCGATATCGCCTGGGGTTTAATTCTCACAGCCACTCATTTTTTCCCACCATATCTTTTCTTCAGGACATCACACCCTCTTTTACTGTATCTCAATATTCTTGGTCTCATATCCCATAATTGTTCTGTAGTCATGTCAATGCATCATGTCTACTGAGGATGAGACAGATCTCTTTCCTTTGACTGGTGGAGATGTCTTCCATAGCACGGACAGGAGCTATGCAAGCTCCAAATCTGATAAAGAGACACTTGTTCAGGTTGAGGCAAGGAAGCAGGCACTAGAGTCTGCATCAAAAAAGCAACACAACAATAAAGCCTCGCCACCTGTGAATCTTACAAAGAAGAACAAGGCTCATAAAAAGAAGGGTGACTCTGTAAGTGCTCATTCTTGCACACTTTGTTTGGTGTTGACGAGCTGGTACTTGTTGTACAAGAGTTTATGAAGGTGCCTAACAATGCAAAGCACTCTACAGATAAGAAGGCTAAGATGTTTTGGGATGAAGTATATGCCATGTTTGAGGAATTTGTTTTACTGCAAATAAAATGAAGGAGTCTAATCCTGATTTCTCTCCAATCGAACTGGCCAGGGGACAGAGTCAATCCGTAAATGCTGGCAGTGATGTATACAACCAGCTGTCCAGAAATTTGCTGGGATCATTTACAATAACCCTCGAACTTCCTTGGTTGGAGCGTCGTGTCATGTCACAGGACCCCCCCAAATGACATGTTGTCCGCGGACATGTAGACATGTCTTGGAAATGTCAGGAATGTCGTCCTGACATGTTGTCAGATTCTGTCATCCAGACCATACCAGACAACATGACATGTCATGTTGGTACAACAACAGCCGACATGTTGGCTGT
>JALLPD010009860.1:0-11040 GCA_036940065.1 Cyclotella cf. meneghiniana
ACGCTCGCCCGCCACTGCCGGAGACAATCTCTGCCTCACCAACGCTCATTTACGGGCAGCGGTCGTCCACCACCCCGTCCTGTCCGCTACCGGCCAAGCCATCCTCTGATCCACTACCGCTCACTCCCAGCGACTCTTCTTCCCCCTCGTCGGCCTCTCTACCCGAGCTTGCCGTGCTCTACACCTCCACACTACAGCAGCCGCCCGACGCTTGCCGCGACACTCCCTCTCTCGCCAGCCCACTACTGACCGATTCACCCTCCGGTCGATCATCGGCTTGTGCCGCTCACCATAGAGGCCGCCACAACCGGAGTTTGACGGACACACTCCTCTTGAGCCACCTTGCTCCCCCTCCCTTTCTTTATCCACTCCTTGCAACTGCATCACCGTCATCATCGGAACTGAAAGCAGCGGTCAAAGTCATCGCCCAGTGGTTGATTTCGGCGGACGCCGAATTCGGACGGCAGATTCTAGCTATTGTCGCGCAGACATCGGCCATAACCCCTGAAACACCATCGCTACCCGATTTCCTACATCCACTCCCATCGCCATCCCTGCGCTCCGCCTCGTCAACACTCTTACCACCGGGGACAACACTGCTTTCGCACACTTCCCCTTCTCAGTCACCGTCCATCCTAGTGCCACCCTCACCTGCCCAGCCACATCTGGTGACATCGTCTACGCACTCGCTGCCACATCAAGCGATCATTGGTTTGACGCCTGCCCAGGAAGCTACACTGGGGTACTCCACACCACCCATTCCTATACTATCGCCCTCATCCCTGCCACCAACGCTGTCACCACCGTCCTCGCCACAACCTTTGCCTTCACTCCAGCTACCGTCTCTGTCTGGGGCCCCCTTGGAATTACCGTCACAACAGCCATCAAACCAATTGGCTGTCGCCCCACAGACTGGGTCATCATCAGTTTCAACGCCGTCCCTGTCAACGCAACCTACATTGCAACGATCCCCCTCCTCCCTGCTCTCCTCACTGCCTTCCTCACCGCAGCCTGTACCGCGACCGACATCAAAAGTACCATCCAGTCAGTCATTGCCAAGTGGATCATTTGACTGCGACTATTCCACCGAACGTCCCTTTCCACCCTCTACAACTGGTCGCCATCTGGGAACTTTGAGTCCACCACCCAAGCCGATCGATCTGCTCTTGTCATCACAAACTTCACCTGCCAACAACACCCTGTTGCCGTCCATCGCCAGCAATCCACCTGCAGTTTTCACTGGTGCTTGTCTTCCGGCACAACCACTCCACCCTCCCTCACGACTAGTATCGCCTGCCGTTATACCGGAGGACTCTTCAGCTGGTACGTCACTCCACCCTACTTTACCTCAGCCTACAACACATCCGTTACCCGCAATATCACCTACCCATCACCAGGCCCATCCCACCTTTACCGCCCCATCCTCATCAAGAACACCACCCAGTCCGGATCCCTGTCTTCTCCCTGTCAAAACTGCTAGACTCCGCTCACGCCACACTAAGAGATCTGATCCAGTCTTCTGTTCCTGCGAAAGAGTCTCATCACTGCAGCGTCCACATCACCCACCCAACTTCTGGGTCTACGTACCTTCATCTGGCCAGTCTTCTCCTCTCCCATCATCTCCAACCTGCTCTTCATCAGCGGAAGCCGGTACTGTGTCTCAGCTGGAGCAAGACTTTTCAGGAAGTCGGGCTTGCGCTAATATTACTTTAAAAAATAACACAGAGTTCACATCTTTGCCTTCTCCTTTGTTCACGCCTGCTCTCTCTTCCTTCCCTCAGCCTCAGACTATCTCGACAATGCCCACTGCACAGACTGATGGAAAGCCCTTAACAGCAAGTGCCTCTTCATTGGCATCTCGGCCGCTAGTGACTCCTAAAGCCACCACGAAACGCACCAATATCACTCCTACTTCAACCGTCAGAACTCCAACAAAGTCAACAACCAAACGGGTAGCCATTCAATCTCCGTCCACCTCACCACAAAAAGCAAGCCCCATCCTAGAGGCGGGAACTTACACTCCCATGACAAACTCAACCTCCCTCGCCCGATCTTCAAAACAGATCAAATTCACAAACTTGACGGCAGCAGAGGTCAGACACAAACTTGACAGTGACGAATGGAAAGAAGAATGGGAACATCCCCAAATCCTCAATGAACTACTGATGGAACCTGTACCTCCCACTACTGCTGAGGTTCTCCCCTATGAATTTGATCATGAGGACCAAATGACACACAATCTGCTACGCACCATCAATGGAGTACTGGTTGGAGAACACATGAGGGAACACGTCCTAAGCGTAAAGAAACCTGAGGCATCTCGGATGCATCCTCGGTTTGGTCCCTTTACCCTACTTGCTCTTGATAGCGAGAATGTGAAGTATGGTGTGCTGAATAAAAAGAATGACAGGGCCTTTACATTTAAACACAGCGATTTCAAACTTGATACAGATGGAACAGACTTCGACCTGGAGGATGCGACAACATACTCTATCATCTGTACATTGGGCCCTCAACTTCTCTGGAAAAAAATAATGGCAGAAAGGAACCAGAATATTGAAACCTTACATGAAATTAATGGTCCATTCCAGGTTCTCCTAGGCAAGAGGGGCAGTAACACTATCAGCTTCCGTAATAAATCTGGTCAACTTTGGTCATCTACATTGGGTCCAGACTATCCGAAGGATAGTACATGGCGACTCCCATCCAACACACACCGCGCTAACACAGCACCTTCATCCCGACCTCCCAGCCCTCCTCCTGGTAAACCTAGTGTGAACCGTTACGACATCCTGATGAACCACACTGACCGTATAGGCGATACGGACGCAATGAGCTTAGATAGTGCACACAACGACCCTCTGCACATTGACCTCACAAATCATGGCCACCAATCTGACAATTCTCTGGAGATGGATCTGGACTCAACCTCAAGCCCTGTTAAATTTGACATCACGGCACACAACAATAGTTGGATTGAGGAGGACTCGGATGGCGATGCAGCGCACTCCGGTGATGAGAACAACCCTCCGCCCACCTCTTTAGGGAATGCACGCTCTAACCCATCTGCTAACAATCATAATGCTACCACTCCATTCCCTCACCCTGCTCTTCAATATGAATCTTCGCCACCCTTGACTATTGATGGACAAAATGGTGAACACCTCCTTACTGTTGAAATCCAACTTCAGCCTGGGCGGGAACACCTCGATGTGCTCTTTAAGGAGACAAAGGCAGTTTTAGCCTACATACAACAGGTTGATCCTACAGCAAAATTTGTGTCCAAAAATACTCGTGCAGACGGCACTCCTTACCCTCCACTAACCTCTCCGACTGACACAATGTGGCCCACCACCTACTTAGCATCACAGAACTGGTATCAGACCTCTATGGGATACCTATTTCAGCAAGATCCAATATCTGAATCACAATTGACCGCACGACTCGACAGCAGGCGCTTGAAGTCAAACAGTACCTCCCGACCCCATTCCAAAAAGACGGACTCCCCTTCGGAGACTGGACCAGTCTCCATGTATGCAACACTCAACCTCTTCACGACCTTTCCCAAAATTAAAAAACTCCTCGAAGCCGTCAACATAGATCTACGCCGATCTAAGGTCAAACTCTCTCTCAAAGACCTACAATGCTGGGAATCGTACCCTAAGAAAATGATGTGCGGCGTAAACAGCGGCCTATGCGTAGATGGTGTCCAGCAACTCCTGTCGCACAGATTGAAAGAATTGGAAAAGAAGATGTGTCGCCATGGCAAACTCAATACACTAGAATGGTATGACGAACCCCTACCAGAACTTAAGGTGTCCCTACGTCCCATCCGCCCCCTCCGCCTCCCAAAGAATGAAGATGAAAGGGCTAGACTCTCCTTCGACCCCTTCCCGTGGGAAAGTAAGTTGGTCTTTTACTTGGAAGCCAGTGACAGTGCCTGGTATAGACTGGACCCGCTCCTTCAACTCTTTGTTGAAACCAATGATATCGCCAAAACCTTTGGACCGTCTGCATATATTATGGAGGTTCCAGACAATAAACCGAACATTGATAAAGTACGGTCCCATCATACTATTGGCAGAATCAGCATGGGCTACAATCTTAAAACCACAATTATTGAGTGCAGTGAAGTTCAACTTTATGACTATGAGGTCAAAGTTGCCATGGAAGAGATCGAAGAACCTACGGCATCTGGGTCTACGAAGAAAACAAAACCAAAGCCACCCTATGCGAAGACANCAGTGTTTGACATCGACACATCTGTTCGAGCAAGGCTACTCAAAACACTAGGTCTCCGCTCTGGTGAAACATTCATGGATATTGGAAGCCGAGTCAGTGGTGTCTCGCCACACACTGGAGAAGGCAACATCTCGTGCGACTCCACAATCAATTCTTCCAACACAGCACAGGTCGTCATGAAAGCAAAGGACTTCGCGTTACAACTTGCAGCATCGAAAGCCAAGCAGGCGGATCAAGAAACATTACTGGCTCAAGCTCGCACTGCCCAAGAGGAACAGGAGGTCATTATCCGTTCCCTACGTCATCAAATGCAAACATTACAACAGACAATTAATACAGCTGAGATCCATGCTCAGCAGGGTTCCCCCCACCTTAGTGGAAGCGGAGTCTCCTCCCCCCAAGATCCGGGGGGTGGTGAGACTCTGCAGGGGCCATAGTCCTGGAAAGGCATCCATCCTTCGTGGGCACTGAGGGATGGCAAAGACAGATAAGTGCCCAAGACCCTCCGGTGGTCTTTGGTAGAGTGGACCAACCGGAGCAATGGACTAACCTACCATCACGGGGGAATACAACGAGTCACACAAACAATGGGGAACGACTCAATATGGAACCTCATGGGGTGGTTCCACATACATCAATGGGCACCAAACAACACACAAGACATATTAGTACTTCACCTGCAGCAACTAATCTAAACATACATCAGTCAAGACGACTTACTCCAGAGAACACGTTACTGCCACATACACCCTTTACACCGGGATGCCAACTTCGTACTCACTCCAGTCGAGCGCGCACTGACAGGGCACGGGTCGACAGATGGCAAGTGTCTCAAAGGTCTAAACACCTAAAAGACAAATATCGATCCTTTCAAAAGGGATATGCTCATTTCAAGAAACAGATTCTACCAAGTCACCACGATCTCACAAGTGCAGCACTCCATGATAATGAAAGCAAGAGAAACACCAATCTTTGCAACATACATCAGACTACAAATATCACTGCCCATCAGATTAATCTAGCACAATCCCAAGAAAGTCACGAGATGAGAAGAATGATGGAACTCTTGCGTGATGGGGGCACTGGATTCATGCCAGACAACAAAAAGAGTGGGTGGATAAGGCTAATGTTCGAGAACTGGAACAGTCTGGGTGTTTTTACACACCACTGGAAGATAGATCGCCTCAACTATCTTATTCGGAGACTACACGTGGATATAGTTGCAGGATGTGAAAGCCAATGCAATTGGTCCATGGCAAGTCCAGACCAACAATTCCTACACCTACTTCCGCCCGGGATGGCTACAAAGGGTGTCTCAGCACACAATTCACATGAAAAAATTCAACGTGATCAGAAGGGAGGCACTGCTATATCAGGCATAGGCAGAATTTGTGATGTAATCAGCGAAACTGGATATGATACTGCTGGTCTAGGTCGCTGGACTTGGGTCAAGCTAGGTAAAACTCATCCAACTACAAGAGTGGTCAGCGCATACCTCCCTCAAAAACCAGGCCGCAATTCACGGGGACGGACGGTCTGGGAACAACAGTCACGCTACTTTGAGGCACGAGGAGATATGCGGTATCCATCAACTATTTTCGTAGAAGATCTCTTGCACCTGCTACAGGGCTGGATACAAAAGGGTGAACATGTGCTTTTAGCAATTGATGCCAACCAAGATGTTTACACGGGGCTGCTCGCTCGTCAGCTTAAAGAAGCGCCATACAATATGCAATGTATGATGGAAGATGCTATGGGAGAACAGGTTCCCAACTCCCATTTTAGTGGCACGAAAAAGATCTCTACCATTTTTGGGACACCGGGAATTATCACGGGTCATGGCATGTGTTACCCCCATTGGTTTGGCATTGGTGACCACAGAGTAATGCTACTTGAATTCTCGGCACAAGCAGCCTTTAATGGCATTTACCCTACCATTTCCACTCCGACTGCACGTACACTCAATTGTAAGATCTCTCGGATACGACTGCGCTACTGCAATAAACTCCATCAGTTGACAGACTCGCATCATATGGAGGAACGTCTCCAAATTATTGCAGGCCTACACGGTGACGCCTACATTCACGCACACAATCAGTGGGACACAGAACTCGGTGAATACATGAGGTGCGCCGAACGGACAAGTACGATACGCGGGATTGGATCGATGGACTACAGTCCTACGATTGGTCAATGGCTCAGAAAACGATCCATATTAAAGTGGATCTTACGATGGCATGAAGGGAAAGTTCCGGATACTAGAAACTTGTTACGAGCAGCACGTCGACACCAAATTGAAGACCCGTTACAGATCACAAAAGCAGAAGTTGAAGGACGGCTTGTGGCATGCATGAATGAGGCCTATGCCTTAAAGAACCAGGCCCCTTCCCTACGATTGAGGCATCTTAATTGGAGACTATGCTTAGCAAAAGCACGGGAAGACGAACTCGCAACTCTTGAAATTACCAGAATCATCAAGAATGAAGCAAAGAAACGTCGACAGCACCGGATAAATGGATACGTCAAAGATCCTAGAGGAAGAGCTATACTCAGGGTCACTGTGCAATCCCAAGATGGGGATACAACCTATGATACAAGACACGAGGTTGAAGAACAAGTACAACAAAACCTCCAGGCAAGATTTTCTCTTGGTAAACGAGCATCCATCAATGAAGGTGCTCTCCTACAGGACTTTGGTACACTTGCGGATACGGAGGCAGCTACACGCCTATTTCACGGTGACTATGAGTTCCCCCCTGGGTGTGATGCAGCCACAATTGGCCTCCTTCGTGAGGCAGCCCGCCTGCGACTTGAATATGATAACCTTCCTACAGTCAGCACCGACATCACGACCAAGGAATATCTGGATTTCTGGTCCACTGCCAAAGAAACAACCTCTTCTTCAAAAAGTGGACGACACTTTGGACACTACAAGGCAGTATGTTCTCACCCTGATCTAGTACGAATACATGTTACAAGTATAAACCTGGCGGTGAAACGAGGGGATCCTCTAGTTCGCTGGCAAAAGGGTGTGACGGTTTTGTTGGAAAAAGTGGCTGGCAACACATGCATTGACAAACTTCGCGCAATCTGCCTGCTGGAGGCCGATTTCAATTGGTGGCTAAAAGTCGTTTTTGCCAAACGGATGATGGCACGAATGCACTCTCATGGGATGATACCTCTGGAACAAGGCGCGGTTCGAGGCAGGATGGCTACTGATACTTCTATGATGAAACAACTATTCTTCGACCAAGCTAATATCCTACACGAAGACTGTTCGATCACTAGCACAGACGCTGCGAATTGCTATGATGCAGGAAACCACACGGCAACTAGCCTTTCACTTCAGGCCATGGGCGTTGGCTTGAACTTCATTTTGTGCTATTTGGTATGTATTCAAACAATGAGATACTACTTACAAACTGGATATGGCCTTTCAGAAACTAGTTATGGAGGATCGCCCGACTCGATTTGCATGGGTCTGGTACAAGGCAGCGGTGCTGCCCCCGGCGTTTGGATAGCTGTGAGCACAGTCATCCTGGGTGCCTATAAAGCTGAGGGCTATGGCGCCTCCATCACAAGTGGCTGGTCAGGGAAAGATATTTCCTTATCAGCTCTGCTGTATGTCGATGACACAGATCTGTTACATAAACCACAATATAACACAGGCTCCCTTGGTGCTCTCGTCTCGTGGGTACAACAGGCTACTAACTTCTGGGCCCATCTCCTGCAGGCCACTGGAGGCAGCCTCAAACCAACAAAATGCTATTGGTACATGTTATCATACAAATTCACTGCAGGCACTGCGTCTTTGCGTTCATTACAAGAGCTCAGCAAATTATCTCTTAGTATCCCACAGCCTGGAAGTGGGGAGGTTGTGATTGAACTGAAAGACCCCTCTCATGCTACAAAAGTCCTTGGGGTCTGGTGTAGTCCTAGTGGTGATGGCATGCCGATGCTCATGCATATGATGGGCAAAGGTCATCAGTGGGCAAAGAAAGTACTCGCAAGCACACTCTCACCACAGGAGGTATGGTTCAGCTTCAATACACAAGCTATAATGGCTGTGCGCTATGGGCTTGTTCCTCTCATGGCAACCAGATGTCAGATAGATCTAGCCCTCAACAAGTGGTATCGTCAATGCCTTCCTGCACTGGGAATTAATCGTAACATTAGGAAGGAATGGAAGATGTTACCGTTAAGGTTTCAAGGTCTCGGACTCCCAAATTTGTCTCTTGAAAAACTGGCGGACTCCTTAAAACTACTTCAACATCATTGGGGGTACAACAGTGATTTGGGGATAGCTCTGCGATGTTCCTTTGAGCTTATTCAAATAGAAACGGGCCTCAGTGGAAACTTCCTGTTAAGAGATTATTACAGCCTCGGTTGCCTGGCAACGCATAGCTGGTTCAAGTGTCTGTGGGAATCCATAACATACTACCGTGTTAGGGTCCTCCTCGCTGATAACATGATGGTTCCTCCACTTCGGGAGGGTGACAAAGTTGTCATGGAGTTGGCACTATGCATACTGCCGTCATCGCATTGGGTATCTTTTAATAGGGCACGTAAGTACTTCCGAGTTTACCACATGTCTCAACTTCTCCTTAGTGACGGTAAAACGGTAGACCCCACTGCCCTGTCACTGGGTCATCACCGGACTACAAGCTACAAGTTCCCAATAGAGTTGCCCACGTCACAGGACATCACCATTTGGTGTGCCACCATCAAAGCCATGACGTCATCAGCACTAGTGCTCTCTCCACCCTTAGGAAAATTTCTACGGCCGTGCATTGAATCTCACACTTGGCAAGCAGACATATCCACAAAAACCCTCATCCACAATCTCTCAAGTGGCAAATACGAAGTGTACAAACCAGTGATATGCTCTGTCCATACGCGCCGAAACATCCGCTTCTCTTACAGATACTCAACATTACAACCCCCTATCACTTCTCTAGCTGCATCCATTAATCCTAATCCAGACAGATTGGTCTCACTCCATTCAACGACCTCACTCCCAACCGTTTCCCTACCGGAAAGTACATCATTTCTATCACAACTTCAAGTAGGGACACAGGCTAGTTTATGGAAATCCATATTTATTGAAGAAGGTGGTGATTGGATTCCAACAGCGGCCCAAAATTGCTCACTAGTGATGGTACACGACGGCTCATACATGCCCGATCTCGACCCCTCAATCTGCTCTGCTGCCGTGGTAGTCACCTGTACAAAGTCTGGAAGAGTTGGTAGAATACAAGTATGTGAGAAAACTGATGCTATCTCTGCTTCGAACTATAGAGCCGAGATTATTGGTGGTCTATTAGCGAGCCATATATTGCGCACCCTTGACAGCCTGATTACAGAAGGTACTACAGGAGCCCAACTATATTGTGACAACCTAGGAGTAGTCCACCATGCTCATCATCCTTTCCGGACACTATCCGAGAGACAGCCACAAGCAGATGTATTGTCAGTTTTTGTCAACAATCTCAGAAACACAACGATCAAATGGGAATACCACCATGTCTATGGACATCTTGATGATAATATCCCCTTTGAGGCTCTCTCTCTTCCTCAACAACTCAATGTCATCGCAGACAGATTGGCAAAAGACGCCATCACAAATGCTACAAAAACAAAACGCTACTGTCAACCGGAGTATCCTCGGGAAACCATTCGTGTGTACTGTGATGGCAAGAAGGTAACATCCTCGTTCAGACAGGCTCTTTACAAATCATGGGGTTCTCGGATTGCTCAGGATCTTTTTCATGACAAGAAAATTATTCCCTCACAGTATTTTCATCTCGTCAATTGGGAAGCGATTCATCGAGTAATGCACACCTTACCACAGATGTACCGGGTATGGCTAACCAAACACGTATCTGGGTTCTGTGGGACAAACAAACAGCTATCACATATGAGTAGCTCCATGGAAAACAAATGTATGTGTTGTGGCGGAAAGAATGAAGACAAACTCCATATCACCAGATGTCCTGATCCCGGGAGGACCACATTGTTCACTCAGTCAGTCGAAGAATTAATCGAATGGATGACCAAGTCCAATAGTGACAGAGAACTAATCCTTGCACTACGGGCATACTTGATTCAGCGCGGGAAGAAATCAATGAAACGAATATGTGCCACCATGCCGCACCTGCACACAATGGCACATGACTGTGATCATCTCGGCTGGGAGAATTTCACGGAGGGGAGAATATGCAACTCTTTGTTCCAAGTACAACAGTCATGGCTTACCAAGACTGGCTTGCAACGGTCCATTACAACTTGGTCCAGGAAATTCATTTGTAAAGTCCTCAACATTACACACAGACAATGGCTCTACAGAAACGCTAGGATACACATAAAAGTCTCTGAAGGATTCACACAGCAAGCTCATGATACTATTATGTCCCGAGTCTCAACCCTCATGGGAACCGATCCACTGGAGCTTCTTCCCTGCCACAGACACCTACTGGACTGGGACTTTGAGGAATTGGGACAAGGATCTACTGTCGATAGAAAATACTGGGTAGCTAACATGGAGTCAGCGCTACAAGCATCAAGAAAGAAACGTGGAATTGAGGAAACAGGGGATACACAAGAAGATGGGAGAGGACGTCGAACTCGAAGTAGGAATTAGAAATTAATATGCCATCAATTGGCCATTGATCCGCCACAGGATCAATATCGCCCTGACACAGGGTATGAAGAAGTGCAATCATATTGTAGTTTCCTTCTGTACGGCATCTGTATGCTGTTGCTCTGCCCCAGCGGAAAAGAAAGACTACTGTCCGTGCC
>JALLPD010009863.1:0-11687 GCA_036940065.1 Cyclotella cf. meneghiniana
CAACAACAACAACAACAACATTGTTTATTATAATTAATCGTGTACTATAATCTATGGTCACACGGACAAAAGGTCTTTCTTTTCCGCAGATAGCAGAGCAATGGCCGATGGTAAGCCATACAGAAGAGTGTGTCTACTTCTTCACACCGAGTTCGGCGAGGTCAATCCTGTGGCGGATTAACATAAGGTACTATGAACGATGTCGTTTATTACTATTCCTAGGTGGTGATATATCTCTGGCACGTTTGTAAGTGGTGTGGTTAGCCGCTGCTAAGGCTGACTCCATTTGTGCAATCCAGTACTGTCTATCCTGTGAGGAGCCGCTTCCGAGTTGGTAAAAATCCTGAGTGAGGAGGAGTGGTTGGTGTTGGGGTAATAGGTCTTCTGGGTTTATGCGTAGGAGGCTTATGACTTTGTCGTGGATTACATTGTGGTCTCCCGTGGATAGCCCCTCCAAGAGACGGATGTGGATTCGTGCGTTACGGTATAACCATTGTTGGTGAGGTATGGCGAGTATTCTTTGTGTGAATTGGCATGCCCATGATGAGATAGATAGGTGTGATCGCGTCTGTCTGAGGTGGGTCTGCTGAACATCAAACAGGGATATGCTGATGCGTCCCATTAGGAAGTTATCCCACCCGAGGCGGTCATGATCACGGGCAAAGTCGAAGAGAGTTGGTAGGTTTGCACAGATTGTTGTCATGCGTTTCTTTCCTCGAAGGTGTAGGTAAGTCTGGATCGATTGTGTGAGTGGAGGGTAGCCGCTTTTAGCGTTCATCCATTGTATGAGGGCTCGTACAGTCTCATTAAACATCTTGACCCGTCCAGGGTTGAGACATCTTGTTATGTGCTGAGTCGTTTCGTCTGGACAACCGCAGCATTGGCAACGTTTAGTTTGTGTTGGGTGGAGGAGTGACAGGTGTGTGTTGGTTCCACAGAAACCTGACACATGTTTTGTTATCCATACCTGTAGCATTTTTGGGAGGCTGGTGATGGTTCTGTTGACATTGTCCCAGTCCACGAGATGGAAGTGCTGTGATTTGATCAGTTTCTTTTTCTCAAAGAGTGGTCTGGCAACTCGCAAGCCCCAGGATGAGTAGAGTGCAGTTTTTATAGATGCAGTGATCTTATGTCCATTAAGGAACAAGCGTATGTTTTCGCCTGGGTATTCTGGTGTTGTGAATTTCTGAGTGTGATGTGCTGTTATGAGTGCCTGCTTAGCTAGGGTGTCGGCCAATACGTTTAGTCTTTGGGGGATAGTAAGGGAATCCAAGTGATATGTTGAGTCTAGGTGGCTTTCGACATAGTTATATGTCCATGTTGTTTTGATCGTCGCGAGTTGGCGACGGAAGCTAAGTAGTGCATCCAGTTGTGGTTGTTTTTCGGGTAGTGGGCGCGACAAATTGTTGGCATGGCTAATGACACCCATGTTGTCGCAGTAGCAGGCTATTTTGCCAGCCGAGGAAGGGTTGAGTCTGTCAATCGCGGTTAGTATGTGGCCAGTGATGATGCCACCTAAGATTTCTCCCCGGTAATTGGAGGCTGTGTTCCGAGTTGATTTTTCGCAAAGATGTATGGTCCCCATTTTTATGGTTTCAGTGCACAGGAGTACTACGGCAGCAGAGCATATACTGTCGTCGATGTGGGGAATAAAAGAGCCATCATGTACAATGACTAAGGATCCGTGGTGTACTGCTGGCATAATCCAGCTGCCGTGGTCGTCCAGTGATACGTGTTTGTAAAGACGTCGAAACGGGCCTTCCCGTAGTTGATCAAGCAGAGGGGTAGAGGTGGCGGGGTTGTTTTGTAGGAGTCTCTCGGTGGAGTGGATGCGGTATGATCCATTTGGAAGGGGTGTGACTGAGGCAAGTAAGGTTGTATCGATGGCGCGCTTGGTCTTTACTTCTTTGGTGTATATTGGTTTGTGGCTTTGAGTTGTCGTCGGTAGGAAGGAAGGTACGTATACGGTGTCGCCGTTGTCTGTTGTATGTATTAATTGTGTGTGGGCAGGGTTGGTTCGCCAATGACCTCGTGTGTAAGGTAGCCGTATAAACGGTCCCAGTGGGGTCGGGAGGGTCAGGGAGGGTGAGGTAAGTTGCCGCAGAGTGGAGGTCCATATGAGGAAGTCTTCCTTGGTTGGGCATTCTCTAGGGAATGTCATTGTGCTGTGTGTCGACAACTGATTTGTTAGGAAGATCGGGCGTATAGATTTGCCATCACAGTGTGTGAGTTGCGATATAAAGTAGACTTGGTGAAATTTGCGGGCTCTGTTGAAGGCGGTCCAGTGTGGTTGTGGGAGTATTCTGAGGGCCTCTTCCATCAGGACTCTATCGTATTGTCGAAGAGGTGGGATAGAGACATCTTCGTTGAAATCAATTTTCACTTGGTAATAGTGTGTGAGTTCCCAGAGGAGTTTGAGCCAGCTGTGTGTGGCAAGGGTATGAAGGCGTGCGTAGTTCCGGTTCAAAAAGTTTCCTTTTAGGCCAGTTTCTAGTTGGACTAGTTCGAAGGCACATCTTAGCGCCTTACCTACTGTACTGGTTGTATTCCAGTGCCGTTGAAAGATTCTGAGGCATTCGGCGAGCTTCTCTAGGGAGAAGACTGGGAGGCCTAGCCCTTGGAAGCGCTGGGGGAGGGTTCTCCATGGTAAGGCGATGTGTCTGTTGACTCCTAGTTTTGGTAAGCAGTTGAAGTACCATCTGGGGAGGTATGTGTCTATGTGTTTCCTTGTGGCCATCAGTGTGGCTAGGCCATATCTGACCGATGGAAGAGCTTGTGTTGTAAGGCTGTACCATACCTCACGAGGCTGGAGAGTGCTTGATTGAATTCTTGAGGCCCATTGTAAGCCTTTGTTTACCATGTGGTCAATCATTGTAGAGCCATCATCGTGTGGGGCCATCCAGATGCCAAGTACTTTGGAGGCGTTGGAAGGGTCGAGGAGTTCTATGGGAGTTGGGTGGTTGCCTGGCTGGGGTATGTGTACTGCGTGTGCTGCTAGTTCGTTCTTGGGCCGCAGAGTGGCGATTCCATTAGTGAATTTGTACGACAGAAGATACCAATAGCATTTTGTCGATTTGAGGCTACCTCCTGTGGCTTGTAGTAGGTTTGCCCAGCAGTTGGTTGCTTCTTGGACCCTTGTGACTAAGTCGTTCAAGTCTAGGCCTCTTGTGGAAGGGGAGTGCAGGAGGTCAGTGTCGTCCACGTATAGGAGTGCTGCGAGTTTGACGGTGGTACCTGACCAACCAGCATATAGTGTGGCGCCATATCCTTGTCTTTTGTACGCCCCAACGATGACAGTGCTTGTTGCTGACCAAGCTCCTGGCGACGCTCCAGATCCTTGTGTGAGGCCCATGCAGATTGACTCTGGGCTGCCGCCATAACCTTGGGCCGATAGTCCAAAGCCTGTTTGTAGAAAGTATTGCATCCATTGAACTGAGGTGAGGTAGCACTTTACCATGCTGATGTGGACACCGACGGCTTGTAGGGCAATGCTACATGCGGCATGGTTGACAGCATCGTAGCAAAATGCTGCGTCTGTACTAGAAGAGGAGCTGTCTTCATGGAGAATGTTAGATTGATCGTAGAACAGTCGTTTGAGGAGTGATGTGTCGAGGGGTGTCTTTCCTTTGGTCGCACCTTGTTCGGGAGGAAGTGTCTCCGTCGTGGTCATGTGCGACATCATTCGTCTGGCAAAGATTATTTTTAGCCACCAGTTGAAGTCTGCTTCGATAAGGCAGATAGCCCTGAGCTTATCGATGTGGGAGTTCCCCGCTACCTTTTCTAAGAGGACATTAACACCCTCGCACCATCTTGTCAAGGGTTCCCCTCTTGTGGCGGCCAGATTGATGTTGGTGACATGAATGTTGACTAAAGCTGGATCGTGTGTTATGGCTCTGTAGTGTCCAAAATGTCGACCGCTCTTTGACGATGATGTGGATTCTCTAGCAGTCGACCAGAATGTGGTAAATTCTGTCGAGGTGACAGCTTGTGTGTTCATAGGGTATTGTTCCAATGCCGCCTTAATATGCCTGGCCTCCTGTAGGTATTGTATCGTTGCTGTGTCGCAGTTTGGAGGGAAGACATAGGTTCCATTAAAGAGGCGGTGAGTGGCCTCCGTGTCAGCGAGGTCCCCGAAGTCGTTGTGTAGGGTGCCGTGGTGTAATGGTGCGCGTTGGCCCAGTGAAAAGCGTTGTCTAAGGTGCTGCGCTGTATGGTATTCAACTTCTTCCTTGGAGGAGTATTCTTGCGTGCCGTAGGGTGTGTCAACTGTGATGTTAGCGACTGATCTACTGGCCCGTGGTTTTATTTGTGCGTTGATCGTGCGTTGTTGCCGGCGTTTGGCCTCATTTTTGATGATTTCCTGGATTTCTTTCGTTGCAGTGTCATCCGCTCTGTCTCGTGCAAGTGTTAGGCACCACCGGAGGTGACGTTTTCGTAAGGCCGGGGCTTGTTGCCGAAGCTGGTAGATTTCATGCATACATGCAACAAGTCTGCTTTCAATTTCCTGGCGCGGTATGCCAAGTGGGTCCTCTAGATTTTGGCGCTTTGCGGTGCGTATTAGGTTACGAGTGTCTGAAACCTTCCCATCATGCCATCTGAGGATCCATTTGAGGAGTGCTCGTTTTTTTAGCCATTGTCCGACAGTTGGGCTATACTCTAGTGATGTTGTGTACCGTTTGGTGCACTGTCGTTCTGCGTTTCGCATGAAATCCCCGAGTTCGCAGTCATATTTGTTGTGGAGGTAGCGGAACTGTCGGTTGGTTAAAAGTGGGCCAATTTGTGTAAGTACGTCGAATTTGCGTTGCATTTTGTGTTGTTGAGTGAGCCTAGCTAGTGTTTTGCAGTATTGGCGTTTGTGGCGTGGGATTTTGCTATTGAGGGTACGGGCTTTTGGCGTGGCAATGGCAGGGTATGTGCCGTTGAAAGCTGCCTTCGCAGAAAATTCGAGTACCATTACTCTATGGTCTCCAATTCCGAACCAATGGGGGAAGCAGACACCTTGACCTGTGACGATGCCTCGACTTCCGAAGATAGTGGAGATTTGACGGGAGCCACTGAAATGAGAGTTTGGGACCTGTTCTCCTGTGGCTTCTTCAAGCATGCACGTCATATTGAATGGTGGGTCGCGTAGACGTTGGGCGAGCTTTCCGGAGTAGACATTTTGATTGGCATCTATGGCTAGGAGGACATGCTCTCCTTGTGTGATCCACTTGCGGATGAGATCCAAGAGGTCTTCTGTGAAGATTGTTGATGGATATCGTAGGTCACCTCTCGCTTCGAAGTATCGGGAGTGTTGTTCCCACACTGTGCGGCCTCGCGAGTTTCGTCCTGGTTTGTGTGGGAGATAAGCGGAGATTATCCTAGTCGTTGTGTTGCTGTGACCGAGTCGTAGCCATGCCCATCTGCCGAGGCCAGTATGATCTACCCCTGTGCTACTGATATTGTCGCATATCCTACCAATGCCCACGATGGCAGTACCCCCTGCTTGGTCTTTTTGTATTTTCTCCATTCTGTTGTGCGCGGTGACCCCTTTTGTAGCCATTCCCGGAGTTAGTAATGCCTGCAGTTGATTGTGTTTGTCGATCATTGTCCAGTTGCATTGGCTTTCGCAGCCAGCGACTATGTCAATTCGGAGGTGTTTTATGAGGTAGTTGAGGCGGTCGAGTTTCCAGCATTGGGTGCCAATGCCGAGGCTATTCCAGTTTTCAAACATAAGACGTATCCAGCCGTGGGATTTCTTTTCAGAGAGGGATCCCGTTCCACCATGTTGCAGTAGCTCCAGGGTTCGCAGCATTTCCCGGTTTTCTCGGTCTCCAGCTAGTGTCACCTGTAGGTCATTGATTGTGTTCTGGCGTGGTTCGTAGTAATCACGGTTGTCAGATTCATTGGGGTAGGATGTGGTGACTCGTAGGAGATCGGTGTGGGTAGGAAGTAGTTTGGGTTTAAAGGTGCTGTACCCTTGGTGGAAGTGTCTGTACTTGCGTCGTTGCTCGCTATGTAGGGAGTATGCCATCCACCTGTGTTCACGGGCCTGTCGCCGTCGCTGTCTGGGAAGATGGGCCTGTTGTCCAAGTGATGTCCGTGGTAGTGTTGTTGTAGAATGTGTGTTCTGGTAGATTTTCCCCTGTTCCCTGTGGTTGGTCCCATATGTTCTACGTGTTGTGTGTATGGGTCTGGGTCGTGTACCAACCTGTGGTATGCTAGTCCATTGCTCACGGTGAACCGCATTTCCTGAGTTCAGCGGAGGTTCTTGGGCACTTGATTGGCTTCGCCATCCCCCAGTGCCCTGGGGGGATGGGTATCCTTGGGGTGTTATAGTCCCTGCAGAGCCTCCCCGCCCCCGGGATCGTCGGGAGGGGGGGCTCCGCTTCCACTAAGGTGGGGGGCACCCTGCTGAGTCTGGGATTCAGCATTCATGTTTTGTCGCTGTAGTTGTTCCATCTGTTGTTTTAGTGAGAGGATTAACTGGTCCTGTTCTGCTTGTCTTGCTCTGGATGAGGCTAGCTGTAGTGCGATGTCTTTGGTCTTGAGGACTCGGTTGACTGAATTAGACGAGTTAATTGTCGAGGTGGTGGATAGTTCACTGGCTCCTGTGTGGGCTGAAACGCCACTGATATGGCTACCTACGTCATCGTGAGTCGTGTTTTTGGTGCCCAAGTGTCGAAGAAGGCTGGTGCGTATCTCGTCACTGATGTCTAGGGTGTCGTGGGGTGTGGTTGTTCGTTGAGGGTTTTGTGTTGTGTGACCCGGGTCGTAGTGTGCGAAAGTGGTTAGGTATGTGTGCCGTCTATCCGTGAATTGTGGTGTGGCTATCATGTTGCGAGGATCCCATGTTGAGAATTCGGCCAGTCGAGATTTTTCGAGGTAAAACGACCGCATCAGTCTTTGTCGGGTACTTTCATTGTAACCGCACTGAATCCACCAATGGTACATAAAGCATGCGAGGTTTGCGATTGTGTTTTTGAGAAAGGAGTATTTCTGCTGTCTCTTAGGGTCGGAGGGGTTGTATGTTATGACTATTCGTGATGTTCCTGTATCCGGTCCTTGTCCCGTCATTACAGCTGTGTGGAAAAGGGTTTCCCCATTCATCCGAATTCGTTGTAGTTCTCTGCGGAGGTTGGTTTTGGCATAAGGGGGTTTTGGTTGGATTTTCTCTGTTGTCGGGTTGCCATCTTCATCCACTTTATATACTTCCTCCATCGCCACTTTGACATCGTAATCATACGTTTGTACGTCACTGCACTCGATGACAGTTGTTGCAAGGTTATATCCAATGCTGATTCGGCCGTGTTTGTGGTATGCGCGGATTTTGTCTAGGCTTTGGTTGGGGCCAGGAGCATCCAAGAGATAGGCGGCAGGGCCGAAGGTATGTGCAAGGATATTTGTCTCGACGAGGTAGTCGAGCAGCGGTTCAAGGCGTTGCCAGGCGACATCATCTGCTTCGATGTGAAAAACCAGTCTGCTGTCCCAGGGAAAGGGTTCGAATGATAGAGATTTCCGGTCTTCTTCTTCCTTAGGTATACGGAGGGAGCGTAGGCTTCTAAGGGTAACTGTCATGTCTGGGAGTGGAGTGTCATACCAGTCTATCGTGCTGCGTTTGCCGTGTCGACAGAGTTTCTTTTCCATTTCCTTGAGTTGGTGTAGGAGGAGTTGCTTGACTCCAGATGCACAGAGGCTACTATTTACGCTGCAGAGATATCTCCGAGGTTTGGAGTCCCATGATTGGAGTGTTTTTCTAGAGACTTTGATGTTGTGTTTGCGTAGGTCAATGTTGACGGACGTCAGGAGTGAGTCGAATTGGGGAATGTTTGTTCGAAGTCTCATTGTGACATATATTGCAACCGGGCCTTTATCCACTGAGGGGGCCTCTGCTTTGGTCTTGGTGGATTGTGATTCTGAGCCCTGCGTATCCCTGCGCTGTCTAATCGCCAGTCGTGATTGTAGTTGTTTGTCAGTGATGGGCGGTAGTTTGAAGAGGTAGTCCATAGAAGTATAGAACCAGTTTTGAGCAGCCAGATATGTCGTTGGCCAGTTGCTGTCTGAGGGAGAGGTAAGGGAGGGGTGTGGCGACCCGTTTGGAAGACTAGTTCGCGATAGAAAGGCTGCTGATGGGTCTGCTTGTTGGATGTACTTGAGCAGTTCTCTTGTTTGTTGGAAGAGGGTGTTAATATGTTCCTGCCCTGGGATGAGTTGTAATTCAACGTTGATTAGGTATTGACCGTTGGTCCCATCTGATTGTGCGTGGGGGTCGGACAGTGACGACAGTCCTGACCATAGCGCCGGGCTAGTGGTTTGAGCGGTGTTGTCAGGAGATTTGTGATGCGTGGACTGTGGTGTAGGGTCCGTTGCAGAGTAGGTTGTCTCCCCATCTGAATTGTCATCCACTGAGATTGAGTCTTGTTTTGTGATTTCAATGTTACCTGTTGTATTGTTTGGTGCCGCGTATTGTTGCGTGGTGGTGGTGGGGTTGGGGGATGTAGTAGGGACCATGACCAGGGGGGATGGGGATGTGGTGTCACTGTGGTCGGCTAGAATTGAGAAACGGTTGGATTTCCGTGAAGTGAGGGAGGTATTTGTCTGATCAGCTTGTGGGATTGGTGGTGTGGGCCGCTTGATGCCACGAGATACTGCCTCCCAGTGGGGTGTCGTAGTTTTGTGGTCTGTGGAGAGAGAAGACGTCCATTTGATGCCGTCTTGGCTAAGGAAGGATATGGATTTTGTTGCATCATTGTTGATTTCAATTTTGAAGGGTCCTTTGTTTGCTGTTGCGGTGAGTTGGTTTTCTCGCATTGTATCCTGTAAGTCTCTCCAAAGGAGTGCTGGGTTGAGAGTACAGAGAGTTGAGTAAGTGAGTCTGTCATCAAGGTCAAAATTGGTACCCTCGCGCTCGAGTTTGATATCTTTAATTTTAAACGTGTACGCGCGGTCCCCTTTTGAGTTCACCGCAATTGCTTTGCCTGTATCTTTTTCATGATATCGGAGTGTGAAGGGGCTAAGTCGAGGATGCATTCTGGACCTATCCTGATTCTTAGTTGCTAAGACATGATCACGCATGATACCTTCCAATCGAGTACCATTGATGTTATGTAGGATTTCCATGGTGGTGGCATCTTCCTGGTCGAAGTCATATGGAATGACTTCACCAGGGGTGGGTGGTAGTGGTTCTGCAGTGAGTTCTTCAATGATTTGTGGGTGATCCCATACCTCTTTCCAGTGGTCGCTGGCGACTGTTGCTTTGACTAGTGCCGGTGTCATGGGTTTATGGGGGGTGTTGTCCAAAAAGCGATGTGCTAGTACTGTGGGTTGAATGGTTGTGGAGTCATAGGGTTTGTCGACGTCCATGGCCGTAGGGGATGTCGTCTGTGTTGGTGTCACGTCAGGTGAGTTGATTGCTACTCGCTTCTTACGTGATTTGGGGGATGTAAGGTCCGCCTGGTTGGCCGGGATGTTAGAATTTAGCAGGGGAACGCCTGGTGGTATGTCTTGCACTTCCATTTGAGTATGATCTTGGCTGGTGAAGGGGTATTCTCCCTCTTGTTGGGGAGGGGATGGTAGTGGTCGAGGCATGTGAGGGTCGGTGAATTCTGACTGTGAAGGTAGTTGTGGGTTCGGATGGTTAGAGAAAATGTGGGGTGCTAATGGTCTAGATGGGTTTTTGTGGTGCTGTGGGCTCTGTGGTAGTCTGTTAGGATGTCTTGGCAGCAGGTTGGAGTGGTGTGAAGGTGTGGTGGAAGGAGTTGGTGCAGGTGAAGTTTGTGTATGCCAGCCAGGTCGAGGACAGTCAGTTAAGGAAGTGTGTGTGCCGTAGGTCGTGATGAGAGAAGGGGTGTGATATTGGTCTGGGTGTGTGCGGACAAGATTGGTCAGTGTTCGTTCAACTGGTGGTAGTGTTTGCCGTCCGCTTAAGCTGTGCGTAGACAGTGGTTTTGGGAGGTTTGGAGGGGATGAGTGGTGATTTGTGTGTAGAGGAGAGGTGGGTAAGTTGGAGTGCAATTTGGTGTGCTGGGGTTGTGGATGTGTGTCAAAGTGAAGAGGTGGTATTTGGTGTGGAGGAGAATGCAGTTGATTGGGGTAAAGGGAGGTTGGTTGTTGAGGTATTGTGGGGCGGGGAGGGATCGATAGTGGGTTGTCTTGCGATGTGGTGAGTGGGCTATGGTGTGGATGAGTTCTAGTCGACGGTGAGTTGAATGGGGAGATGGCGTATTGGGTTACAGTTGTTGTTGTGGTTGGATGGAAGTTGGGGATGGTAATGTGATGTAGGAGTTGATGCGGTGTAGTTCGAGTGTTTGGTGTTGACCACAAGTGTGTGGCTGGCGATAGTTGTACGTGAGACGGGGAACTGGCCAGAGTGTGTTGTTTGTTTGGGAGAGAATGCCGGTGTTGTAGTGGCGGGAGTCCTGATGTTGAGATCGTCTGGGTCGGGGTTGATGGTGGAGATGTTGTCGGTGGTTGTGACGAACGGGAAGGGGCGAGAGGATCGGAGGGGTCGTTTCGCACAGTTTCGTGTGTGGTGGTCCAGGCGAGGGCAGGAGGTGCGTGAGGTGAGTATGGAGTTGGGCCGTCTGGTTGATATGCCGAGTGTTGATGTTGTATTCGGTCTGCAAGGTGTGTGGGCAGTTCCGTGTGTGTTCGTTTCTGAGGGGATGAGGGAGAGGACGACGTCGGATTTGGTGGGATGGCGTTGAGGTGATCCTCACGTTCCGTGTGTGTTCGTGACGAGAGCGGTTGTGCAGGATAATGCGGCGAAGTTTGGAGTGTGTGCGGAGTAGTGTTTGGGAGGACGACGTGAGAGTTGAGGCTCGTAGCTCGCGTTGTTTTGTGATGGGTGACTGGGTAGGAGGTAACAGTGCACGTGGATCGAGGAGGTAACACTGGGGGATACGGTCGTTCGTTGGGAGTTTGATGAATCGCTGCTGGTGTTGTTTCCTCTGGGTTGACGGGTGAGGTGTTGGCAGGGTTCCGGGGTAGAATGTGGGGAAGGGCGGTGTTTTGCCAGGCTGCAAACTCTAGAGATGCCAGTTCTTGATAAATCGCGAAATTGTGAGAGAGTTGGTCAGATTCAAAATGCGATCGCTGCAGAGTGGATGATGTCGTTCCGTGGTCTACTGACGGTGTAAGCGGTGGTGTGGGGACCTGCTGTGGTGAGGCCGGGTCTGTGTGAGGATCGGTTAGTTGAGTATCAGTAGTGTGCCGTGTAGAAAGAGCGCTCCTAGTTGGTGGTATTCCGGAAGGTGATGATGGGGGTAGGTTCTGCAGTGAAGTGCGATCTGCACAGTTGGGAGTGACCTGATTGAGGGTTGTCTGCTTTGCAGCGTTCGATGTGACAGGGAGCTGGTCGCGAGTGTGGGGAGTTATGGGACATGGACGGCGGGCGTTTTGCCAGGCTGCAAACTCGGCGTCTATTGTTTGCAGCCAGGAGATGATGGTTTGTATCAATTGCTGCAGGGCGGAAAAATTTTTAGGGAGCGAAGGTGGCAAAAACTGGGGAGAAATGAGCGGATTTGTATGGGAGGGGCAATGCGATTGGGGCGATCGAGATTGTTCTGGGAGGTGCAGGGAGGATGTGTGATGGTGGAAGTCGGCACTGTGCAAGGTTGGCAGGTCGGCTTCCACCGTTTGAAGCCAGGAGACGATGTTTTTTGTTAGTTCTTTTAGGTAAATGAAGTCTGGGAAGAGAGTTGGCGAGT
>JALLPD010009961.1:0-11515 GCA_036940065.1 Cyclotella cf. meneghiniana
AGGACAAGAAGGACAAGAAGGACAAGAAGGACAAGAAGGACAAGAAGGACAAGGAAGGACAAGAAGGTCACAAAGAACAAGCAGGTGAGAAGTATGAGCAAGAAGGTGATTGATAAGGAAGCAGAGAAGAATGAGGATGAGAAGATCTTAGCGAGGTAGAAGATGCAGTAAATCAAGTAGGACTAGAAGTTGATTGATTATCAGGAGAAGAAGTGAATAAGAAAGTTAATATGTAGGTCACAAGATGGGAAAGAAAACTGTAATCCTTATCAGATGATATTCGTGATGACAAGAACTGCCATAGAGCCAAATTCTGTTGAAAATACAAAAATTTGTGACATTTAGTCATTTTTTTGTAGTGATGAGTATTTCTGACTAGTGATGTGTGTGTTTTAATTTTTCAGACTTGAAATTCTGTCCACTTTGGCATTTTGTTTGATGCCAGTAGGCATGGGGTTATGAGTAATCAAAAATCACCCAAATGAAGTGTATTCTGGTTCACAATTAACTGGACTGCATCTTTGAATTATTATTTTTTTATCACAGGAACAGGAGAAAAGGTAATTCAAGTCTTTGTGGGGACCTGTAAATATGTCTTGATATAGAGTTCTTTAATTAATCAAACTGTTCAAAGATGTCCTAGTTATCTTGCAAGATTTTGTTGGTTGTCATCAAGAGTTGAGTTAGTGTTACTTTATGGTGACCACATGTCTTAGCGAGTGACTCATTGTGTTGTGACACTGACTCAACCCTTGATGGCAACTACCTAAATTTTTAAGATCACATAGACATCCTCCAACAGTTTCATTATATATGTTAGAGTACACATGACAACTATTTTTTAATTGATTACAACTTGAACTAGAATTATTAACAAACTCATGTTATTTTTTATTTAGAAGAACACCAAAGTCATGCCATTTTCTAGGAAGACCCCTCTGTCATTTTTCTCATGTTAGAGCCATTAAGGAGGTAACCTTGGTCATGACTAGTGACTGAGAGATTGATTTTTTTGTCTTCGCTTCTGGTGTATATACTCAATTACAGGCTACTCGGGTAATCACACAAATAAACATAATAGACCAATCCTTGCATCATCTGAATCTATTTGTATGAAAGACATCATCTGATTGCAAGTTGCTATGATTCAATACATGAGTGGATGTGATAATATTTGCTGTATAAAATCTAGTTCCACCCAAGAATGAGTTTGCCAACTGTAACTAACTGCAATTCAGGCAATTGTATGTATGGACCCAAGGTGCACGAGTCTTCCTCCACATATTCTCCCTCAAACAGGTGATGAATTCTGGCCACTGTGATGCACGCCACACAGATGCCCACAATCATGGAGTTGCTTCCTTGATTTGGGAGTATTACTTCCTATGCCACTACATTATAGTTGGCACCTGCAACTACTACTGTGACTGACATTTTAAATGCATACCTTGAAGATATTTCAAGTGCAGGACCTTGCATGCCATTGTAAGTATCTGAATGATAGGTTACATGATGCCTCTTCAGGAACCATGTCCAATGGACAAAGGATCCAGGGACAAAAAGTTCTGAAGAAGGCTAGCGTCCAATGAAAGTTGGGAGTAAGAATGGATGGTGCTTCCACACTATTGTCTGTGCTGACAACAATAGTAACCCTATGAGTAAATGCCACATTCTGGGAGATCAAGATGTGTGAATAATTGTAGAAAGTCTGTCACATTGTTAGAACCTTTTCCACTTGCCCCAGTGAAGCAGCTCACAATACAAGAGTTGTAACAGAGGTTTTTTTGAGTTTTTTGCATCATGTCATATTTCTTTGCCTCATCACTTTGGGGAAAAGAAAGGTGGAGTTTTTATACAAATGTTCTTTTTGGCTAATTCATGACAGAGTGAGCCTCACCATGGAGGACAAAGAATGTTGTACCCATGCTTGTGGCCCTTTTGTATACATCAGAATGGAGCATAAACAAAGTGTGGTATGTACATAGCTACAGCAGATGGCTGTAGGCTACATATGGATCAGTAGCATTTTCTGGGTCCTTTTTCACCAACTACCTTTCCATCTTGTTGACCTACAGTCAAAGTAGGCACACAAAGGAAGAAGAAGAGGAGAATGGATAATTGAAAGAATTTATAATTTATTATGAACTAACTGACACCTCTACTTGTTCTACAGTCTCAGCCTGGATGTTACGCCAGGAGCAGCATGTCCACACCACAGCTCTCTCTGAGCAATGGATGTCACTCTTGAAAAAGAATCACCTTTAACTTCCATTTATGTACTATGTACAGTACATGCTTCTCACATACCAATGGTATACCAATGAGTACTAAACTGGATACAAGATGGAAAGGTAGGCAAAAGGGACCCAGTACATACCTAGTACATGCCATGCTCCTGATCCGTATGTACCTACAGCAATCTGCTGTAGCTATGTATGTGCCACACTTGTATAGGCCCCTTCCTGATACCTACATCATACTTCCTACTGTATGCAACAGAGCCATAAGCATGGGTACGATACTCATATCTATGTAGTACCCATTGGTATACCACTGGTATATGAGAAGCATGCACTATACACAGTACGATTAATGGAAGTTAAAGGGAATCCTTTTTGGAGATTGGCATCCATTGCTCTAAGTGAGCTGTGGTGTGGACATCCTGCTCCTGGACAACTCCCAGGCTGAGGATAGAACAAGTAAGGGTGTTTCCAGACTAGTTGCAATATAAAATTACAATTCTGTAAATTATGACCTGTCTGAATGACAAAAGCTATGTGGAGCTCTTACCATACTGTATTCAATGCAGTCACTAGCCCTTATACTTCAAATTTGTCTTCAATATGGTCTTGTATAAACATATACTCTTTATACCAAAAAGGTTGCAACAGATACTGCAAGGGTTAGGGATGAAGGATTCGTAAAGTAAGCACCTGTTCCAGTCTGAGTGGAAGTACTGTGTCTTGACAGTGTCTAGAGTTAGGAAAACGTTTTGCATTCCAATTTTTTCAGGGAATAATGCACTGTCCAAATGGATAGTGCACAATGCAAGGAGGTTTAGAATGTGGGATTATCTTTACAAGTTATGGTGGACTACACCATATTCAATGAATTGTAATTTAAGTGACAGGACCATATTCAATATACTGTTCTGTTTAATGGGTGCAATTATATTGAATACAGTGTTGAAAAATTCCAAATCACCAATCTCTTACAAAAATCTGTCTAGTTAAAGTTGTAAACAAAAGAAAAATAGTGGTCTTACATATGGATTTAGGACTGATGCAATCTTATAAAACAAAGACTTTTTGATGAAAAATCTTGATTTATGTTCAAGTGCGAGTTATTACTACGTATAGGAGGCAAATACCTCTTGTAAAATGGGGAAACAATTATGCACTCATTTACTTTCCTTTTACCTGAAACAATTCAAATTGGGGGTTAGATCAAAACAAAGATATCACTGATTAAATCCTCACAATAAAGCTAGAACAACTGACATCATTGATTTGAAAAATACCCCTATGATTGATTACAACAAGTAACAAACAAAGTAAACTTCTTTTACAGTACCAAGTCATGTCAGTTCCTGTAATTGAAAGGCATCAACTGGTTTAAGTTTTCTGATCAATCAAAATAATTGCATCTCCCTTAAATGCACCTTCCATTTGTACATTGTATCTCTCCTCTTTAGATGTTGTATCTGGGCCAATATCATACAATTTAATAATTAAGTTCCCGTTTTTTTGAGTGAGCACATGGCACAAGATCTCTAGGCTCAAACCGCCCCTTTATCATTCAATACTTTTTGCACCCTTTTCTTGTTCATTGATTTTGTTGGCAGTTGTTGTTCCAGTAATAACTTCTGTGACATCTAGTGCATGATTCCAGTTTCGTGTTTTCTTCATTGCAATAGTCACATCAAATTCCTCCTTGATCTATCAGATTTTTAATTTCATCATTATTAAAGTTGTCTCTCCTTGTCCTATAGGCATTTGATTAGATTATTTTGTAGGGTCTTTTCCAGCAAAAAATTGTTCCAGTAGACACTCTGGTAGTTTATTTGGTTCAAATTTTCTTGCAGTCTTCCAATACTTCCATCATCAGTTTCTTCATGGACTTTTTACCAACCTCCATCATTTGTAGACATGTTTCTTCATTTTGGCATCATTTGCATTGTGTAGCATTCTTTCTCCAATTTTTATTGCACATTAGTAAATTTCCTTGTATGCGTGCCCCTCATCTGGATCATAATAGTGAATGTCAAGGGTGTACTCCACTTCAAGTTGAAACAACCTTGGGTCGTGCTTGTTTTCAAGGATGTTTTTCATATCCTTGAAATTGCTCTTGCTTGTTTTGAAATGAGTGTCCCTTTAGAAAAGAAGTGCAGCCATGCAATAGTAGGGGGGTGCACACCAGATTTTTTAGATTATCAAAAAGGTCTGTCCATCACCCCCGCACTCTCGCATTATTAGCAAGGTATCTTTTAAAAAGTGGCGATCGTCTCAAGCTCCGCTTCCAATTAAGCAAAAGTGTAAGCACAAGATCGACCCTTGTGGAACAATTTGCAATGCAAGAGGTGGATTGCAGATCAAACCCTTGCAATTGCGCATAGTGTTAACTATTACCTATGCGCAGTTGCAAGGGTTTGGTCTAAGGTGTGCTCTTTGCGGAGCAATCGTGTCAAAAGTGCAGGAACACTTGCTGAAAGAAGAATTATTTTATCAATCAATTTATTGATTTTGGATCAGCCGTCGAGCCATGGCAATATCCCCTCCGCCACGCTTCCTAAACTTACCCAGTCCGTCCCTTCCTGCCATTGCTTCTGTTGCTGCCGTTGACGCTGTTGCTTCTGTCGCTGCCGTCTCTGCCCTATCCACCATTGACACTGTTGCTGTCATCGTGGCAGCAGCCCGCCGTTA
Source organism: Cyclotella cf. meneghiniana (assembly GCA_036940065.1). Taxonomy (NCBI): domain Eukaryota; phylum Bacillariophyta; class Thalassiosirophyceae; order Thalassiosirales; family Thalassiosiraceae; genus Cyclotella; species Cyclotella cf. meneghiniana. The sequence goes on from JALLPD010009961.1 coordinate 4,923, forward strand.
TCACCAAAAACTATCGCTGCCACCGCTGCCTTTGCCGCCGTTGCTGCCTCTGCCACTGTCGATGCCTTTGCCGCCGTCGATGCGTTTGCCGGCGTTGCTGCTGCCCCTTTGATGCCTTTGCCGCCGTCGCTGCCTTGCCGCCATCGCTGCCTTGCCGCTGTCGCTGCCTTGCCGCTGTCGCTGCGTTGCCGCCATTGCTGCCTTCGACGTCGTAGCTGCCTTTGAAGCCGTCGCTGCCTTTGACGCCGTTGCTGCCTTTGATTCCATCGCTGCCTTTGATGCCGTTGTTGTCTTTGACGCCATCGCTGCCTTTGATGCCGTCGCTATCTTTGACGCCATCGCTGCCTTTGTCGCGATTGCTGCCTTTGCCTCCCTCACTGCCTTTGCTGTCGCTGCCTTTGCCGCCGGTGCTGCTGCCGCTGTAGTCAATGCATTTGCTGCGTTGACAAGATGGCATGCTATACCATCAAATCTGATGGCACTGATGGGTGCCGCCATTTTTGACGAAGGAATATGCGGCGAGCGACAGATGGTTGAGGTTAAATAGGGCAATTGTGCGGATTGTTGATGTTTTTCTACCCGACAATCCAATCAGGACGGCGAGATGCCTATACCACCACAATCGCGGCTATGCTGTTGGCAAAATTGTCTCCTTTCCTGGACCAAACAACAATAATTAAATTTTAATAAATCGCAACATTTAATACAATAAAAGCTAAATGTAACAATACGTATTACTATTACAATTATCTCTAATAAAAATGCTAGCCCATCTTTTTCCATGCATTCCTGGATGTCTGTTTGGTGATAGATTCGTATGCCCTGATGATCCACTCTGCCACCTGCCTTTTTTGCTGGCGGTTATGCATCCAATGGTACTTTTTGTAAGCAAAAAAGTACAAAGTCCAGTATAAATCCAGTATTTATGCGCAAATTGACACACAGATGAGCAGTGAAGAAGCAAGTATATGAATTGATACAACAATCTATCAAAAATGAGTGCCATGAACAATTATATGTTTGAATTGTCTATTGCAGACCAGTTATTTTATAACATAGCTATCCTCTCTAAATCAGCATAAAATGAAGGAGGAAACATGTAAATTTCTTCAAGTAAGACGCTTAGATACAGACATAACAACCTGGTATCAAACATAATGCAGCTTAGCTTTCTTGTCTGTTGAAATCTACAAAAAGGAACACATTCAGCTGTGAAACACCAGCAGAATCAGCATGAGAAAGTGAGGCTGCTTAAAGTACAGATATGTCACTATCAATACTAATTGTTAATTTGACAATACATTCATCTACAAGGCCTGTAAATATAGCTATGATTTCATGCCTCAAAAGTTAGCAGTCTTGGAGTTGTTCAGCATGCAATAACAGTCTTTGAAGGTCTCGAATTTGTCTATAAAACCCGTAAAAACCTATATTTAACCTCATATGTTACCCATAAAACCTGTTAGCGGGGCAAAAAATTGGGGAAAGTACCCATAAACTGCCCCAAATCAAACATTTCTACTCACCACAGTACATGCTACAAGGGGTCAATTTCATCCGGAGAAAATTTGCACACATCTTAGTTACACCTACTAGTCCAGCTAGGAACAGTTTTTTTATCAATAGGTCATCATATAAAAATGCTCATTTCTGGGGTGCACCCCCCTAACTAGCAGTAGCAGCTCCAAAATAGTAGCTTTTGCTGCTGGAAGAAACATTTTTGGGCTACGTTCTGTGAGATGCATTTTCATTCCTTGCATGAATATCATACATTTTGTGTTGTGCTAATTGGCAGATAGCCAAGGTTTCATTGATTTAGACGGAGAGACAAATGTGCTAACCTATATTCTGCCAAGATAGTCCCAAGGAACATAGTAATGTGAGATAGAAATTTCAGCCAAAACCTCGGGATGAAAGTAGGCACCAAAAGTGCAAGATCAGGAACTTAGTCTAGTTTTGAGAATCAGAAAGAGAGCATTATGGAACTCGACTAGGATTTCCAAGGGATGACAAAGAGCACCATTCTGATCTTGCTCATATTTATGTGGAACAGTATTCCATCAAATAGTGAAACATTTGCAATGTTGGAGTTGTTAGTGGCAAAGCAGAGAGACAGGGAAATAGAGTGGTGACTAACATCAAGTGTGCATGATTTGATAGCAGTAGTCAAACAGTACAGTAATGAACACGGTGATGGTAGATACAGTAATGATTCAGTGAATAATACCCTAAACAGATCGAAATCCAAAGAAGAACAAAAAACGAAATCCTCGAACTCTACCGTCGTTCATGCAGAATTTATAGACGATGGTTGCTAAGGTTGGAATCAAGAATGCACATCCTCCCCCTTCCCCAAATCACTCGGAATGTTCTCTAAGCAACCAACACGTAATGGTACGCCCTACCCCTCTTAAGGCTCCTCACACCACTTATTCTCCTCTCTCACTTGCGCCTCCTCTTCCGGACTAAAATCATTCGCAATATTGAATGTCTTTCGAATCTCCTCCGGCGTCTTCCCCTTGATCATACTCGCCACCGTTGCACAGGTCAAATCCAACAGGGGTTTGATATCCATGTAATTCGCCGCGAGGATGAGTTCAAAGAGGAGGACTTGTTCGACGTTAACAAAGTCCGCGTACCACTTTTGGACGACTTCGGCCATAACGGCGGATTTGAGGGGTTTTTCGATTTCGGTCATGGGTTCGGTTTTGTGGTGTTTGCAGAATTCGATGACTTTTTTGAGGACTTGGGCTTTGACGTTGGGAAGTGGGATTTCGGTGGTGTCTTCTTCGTCGGCATCCTCTGAACGGTGTTGCGAGTGAGGGGGAACGTTATATTAAGATTTCATGAAAGGCGAAATGAGACGGCTTGAACCAGATACAGGAAACAATTCGAAAATTATTCTAACCTTCAAGCATGCCTCTTACGAGTTCTGACATTTTCGCCACTTCAATGTCTACGGGGAAGGTGTCTCCCTCTTTGCTAATCTGTGAAAGTAGAGACAAGTAGTTTAAACCAAGTTGACAATAAGTAAGGAAGTTGAAGGCGGTGGATCATTTGCATTACAATCGAACGATCTCTGAACAAGCCGGAACGGTAATTAAATAAATGATACAAGAGCTGAGTTGCGAACATTGACAGAGGCTTCAAACAGCAGCAAAATCAAGAGCATTCTGACGTCTTGACGCTTCCCATCTTTGGCATTTAAAATTACACAAATAAAGCGAAACTTTTGCTAGAGAGCAGAGCTGCAGCTCGATAGCATCCCGATCAATATCGGGACTGATCGCCAATGCAGAAGCGGGCCACATTCAAAAATCATCGCGTCACCGAGAAGAAGAGGCTAACAACGGCATTTCATGATACCGTTCTCTCGATTTATTGAAATTGATGCCACTACATGGAACGACTCGAGCATTGTGAACGGGCGAAGAAAAAAACGCATCCGGAAAATTTCAAACGAATCCACCTGTTCCCCTATCACAGTGGCCCGACAAGCCACCATTAACCACGACGACAGTGATTATACTCACCAAATTGACGGTTCCGGTATCGACCTCCATGTTTATTGTCTGCTGGAATCGTGTGAGGGGGGTGGCGAAGAGGTTGGTACCACGTTGGACTGCGTGATTCGCTCTGCGGGTAGTTTGGTATGGTGAAAATCAACAACTGTGCGAATGGTCTGCAATTATTTGCAGAATGGCCAGAGTCGATTTACCGAAGTAGACGTCTATGATGTAAGTAAATTTTTACCTACCATACCACCTCTACTTTCGAAGAAGCGTGTGTTGCAGGAATTCCTACTTATAATTTACCAGGATTCCCGCCATGTCCCAGGATTGTAAATGTTGGTCAATTCCGCACTAGTCAAGCATACCGGTGAAAATACTTTTTTGTTTTCGGGAGTGTTATTGGGTTTTGTGCAATTTTTTAAAAGATGCAAATACCGGATCATACCAAACCTCTAATGGTACAATACCACACCTAAGACACGCATATGCTGGCTAAAGGCCCCTGGCCGCTCGTAAATAGCCTGTAAATAGCATAAAACACACTTCAGTGAATTTCGCATTATGTATTTTTCAAAACCATCCATCCACAGGCATCCACGATCATAACCCAAGGTCGCGTCAAAATATTTTGTCATCAACCGCATAGCAAGTACCATGTCGCCCCCGGACTACACCAACGACGCCCGCTTCGACGGGCTCTACCTCCAAATCGCCTCCCAAACACGCGGCATAGAACCTCTCCTCGACACGCTCTTCTCCTTCCTGCGGCGCAAATCCGATTTCTTCGGCGAGGGCGACGAAAAAGGCGTGGAGAGAGCCGTGGACAAGGTGAACGAGGTCTTAGAGAGGCATCGGGGGTTGTTTTTGGAGGAAAAGCGTAAAGAGATCGAGAAGAAACAGAAGGAGGCGGTACAGAAAGAGAAGAAGAAGCAAGAGGATGACGTGATTGAATTAGGCGAAGACGGAGGATTTGATATTTCAAATTCCGCTGATTCGCTTGCTGCTGCCGCCTGTGGAGATGACAGCAACATCGCCGCAGACGAAACGAAGCAACCCGCTTCAACTCAAAACGCCCCTTCCAACACCGCACCAAAAGCGGAATCAAACTCTACCGAAGATCCACACGACACGCCTCCTCCAGTGGGCAATGGAGGAACCACTGACAAATACACCTGGACCCAGACCCTCTCGGAACTCTGCATCTCCCTCCCCCTACCACCAAACACACGCGCTCGCGACCTCAACGTCATCATAACCAAAACCCACCTCAAAATATCACTCAAATCCTCCCCCTCCACTCCCATCGTCGACGACTCGCTCTCCAAAACCATTGTCGTCGACGATTCCTTCTGGACCATCGAAGACAACTCTCTCGTGCTGACGCTGCAAAAACTAAATCAAATGGAATGGTGGGAGGCGCCCTGTCGATCCGACCCCAAAATCAATCTGCAGAAGATACAGCCCGAAAATTCGAACCTTAGCGATCTGGATGGCGAGACGCGTCAGACGGTGGAGAAGATGATGTACGATCAGAGACAAAAGGCGTTGGGGAGGCCTACCAGCGATGAGGAGAAGAAGATGGAGATTTTGGAGAGGTTTAAGAAGAGCCATCCTGAAATGGATTTTAGTAATGCCAAGATTTCGTAGATGTAGAGCGATTTGGCTCTTTGGAGAGTGTTTTGTGTAAACAATGTTTGGATGACTCTTTACAATTGTTTCTTTTCTTTCCTTTGATTTTCATTAGAATGATTTAATAAGCATTAAGAACATTGACACTTTGAAGAATCGGGTGTCCACAAGCTTTGTTGTGAAAGCTTGATATTTTCGTTCGATGCTACAGACGCGAGATCTCCGACCAGTTTTACTGTAGTGCTGTTTCGTGACATTATCTACGGATGAGAACAATACCTCTGCACCATGATGCTTTCCACCACTTCCATGGCATCACCTCTTCTGTGAAAAATACCTTCGCAACACTGGGCCCACAATGATCGCCCTCACCAACACACCCCCTGCGATCATCCTGCCACTTGGTTTGGTCAGATTCTTGTTATTTTTGGCAAAATTGCTCCATTTCTACCATGAGAATTTTGTTCCACGGCGGACATCATGACCGGAAGCGGGGCAGATGGGAATTTGATGAATGTAAGTTAATTTTCATCTTGATTATTCCCAATTTATTGACCTAAATCATCGGCTCATAGATGCATTCATTGCTGTTCCTTTCGGTGATGTTGTGTTGGGCTGCTCATCAGGCTTTGACAGTGACTTTTTGCAAGCCAAATTAGGCATAACAGAAAGAAATGGTTGTTGCTCTTCCTCCTTGATTTTATCCCTTTCTCCCAGATTCTTTCTAACTCCTCTCTTTCTTCCTGCAAATTTAGTAGCGACATTGACTTTTTGTGGTCTGCTGATGCCTCCAGAGTGCTGTGTCTGCTAAAGAAATTGGCTGTGAGGTGAGTTTACCCAAATTTGTTGCATCTGTTTTACGCCATTGTTGCCAATTGGTGTGTCCTTCTGACCATCAAGTAATTCCTTCAACTTTACAGCAATTGCATCAAATTTCATCCGGCTAACAACCCTTGAAGACTCAAAATTCAGCAGTACTGTAAGTTTGACATGTGGTGCTTGCACCAACATTTCTCTCAATTTTTTCTCAACACCCAGCATCTGACATAAGCCATAAAAACTTATAAGGATTTTGGTAGGAATCCTAGGAAGTCATGTTGGTGGTGGGAAAATTAAATTAAATTATGAGATTATTTTTCTACCGCTAAAAATGGTGCTGCTCCTTGCAGCACAAGCATGTAGAACATGTCAGTAGAATTTGGACGTGTTGTTCAAACCGCCCTGGCATGTATATTCTACATGATGTTGGTACAATATGCGGTGTATGTTTGGATCTTTTATCTTTGAACCTTCAAGATCAAAATATCTTGTAAACTTCTCCTTTGTGACAAAAGGAATGAATTTCAATTATATTTTAAGTAAGGAGAAGTACTAAAAATGTATACTCCTCTCTGACTTAAGCCGAATGTGGTGTAGGTTCTGGGAGGATAAAAACCAAACCAGCAGCACTAC